>JASAND010028942.1:0-42881 GCA_030248195.1 Trissonchulus latispiculum | reverse complement strand
TCTGGCGAGGCTGTCCCGACCGTCTCCTGTAGTCGGTCTGTTATCCATCTGTGCCACGGTCTCCGCGTCCGCTACGTCTGGACGTGGTAACGGTGTTAGTACGTAGGTTAAACTACTAGTCCCGCTACATAAAAACGCTGATCTTGAAAGAATAACACTAGAATTTACTATTTTTATTCGTCTACTGTGCTTGTCTGGCGCTAAGTTAATTAAATTTTGTTCGAAATAGTTTTTCCAAAGTTTAACTGCAATCCACGATAACTTTGCTAGAGGACTGAAACGAAATAATAAGACGAAATGAGACGTAGACCGGGAGACAAGTTTAAAAACTAAGTTGTTAACACAATTAAAATTTGAATACAATTTGCAAATTTGATTGAAAAATAACGCTAACGACGATAAACGAGTACGGACGTATCGAAAAGTTGGAGCTAAGTGACAACATCTTATGGTGTAAAATGGAAAATCCGCGGTAATGTATGTAATGTAACGTATGCAACATGTGGACGATATTATGCAGCAAAATTTGATTTTGCAAAACAGTTGACGCATGAAATCAGTAAATTTGAGCTTGGCCAACAGTCGGCCATTGGCCAGCCCGTCGGTCGCTGGCCGCTGGCCGGCCAATGGCTATTGGTCAGTCAAGCCAACTGCTATTGGCAGTTTTTTCAGATACTACATTTATGCAATTTTGAGAAATTTATTCATGTTCAACTTTGAAAACCAATATATAATGGAATATCCGATTTAAACAAAATCTTAAAAAATTGCCCCTGCGTATACCTCACGAATAAACGTACAAGCAAGATTTGTCAAAGGGTCAAACATCGTATCTTCGCGATTTTTAAATTTTTGTTTTTGGGGTTGCCTCACAAGAACGATTGCTGCAAAACGTAGAAATCAAAGTTAGGAAAAAGCTCTTCGACAAGCTTTAGATGTTGTATCAGCTACAAAATGAGCTATAGAACGTTTCGAACAGTTTTGATTTGAGTAAGCTATCGTTCTCATAAGTGAGAAATCCAAAGTTCCAATTTTGTGCCATTTTCAACAGGAATTGGGAATTTTGAATGACCGTAGCTTTTTTATTCCTCAGTGAAATAATCTCAAATTTCAGTGGACTGTGTAGGCCTCTAGGCAGTACCAATGAGCACAATATGTGCAAAATCGGTGATGGCCGAACATATGACCCAAGTAGCCGCCCCTCTTAGGTGGTAGTGCCACCAGCGGGATTTTCTACGTAATCTTGATATGAATGAAGCAATCATGACAAAATTTTTAGAGATGCAAGTTTAGCTGGCACGCTATCATTGCACAAAGTTTTGGTGTCAGAGAGTGCATAATTAGCTGGCTACCATCATGGCTTAAACTTGCGCAAATAATTTTGTCTAAGCTCTCTATATTAAATTGTACTCTACCATGTGAAAAAGCTCAAAAAGCGCTTTAAGGTGGTGATTCCTTTTGGGCACATATTGTTGGTTGGAGGCGTAAATCAAGATGAAATTTGACGAAACTTTCCGAAATAAGTTCTTTTAGCGTTGTAACACCCTCCGCGCAAACCCGATTCAAAAATTCGAGATTTTCGGTCAGGGCAGTGTATTCCAATTTTCGAAACTTTGGCAGCAGCTATACAGTTACAACTATATTCACTCGAAAGATCTCGTTGAGCTTCATATTTTTGCTTTTTAAAGCAACGTTTTAGCTTTTCTCTACCGTGAGATATAGCCGATTCTCTTGTTATGGCGTCGAAAACTTGTCATTTTTGCAGAAATCAAATAATCCACCATTTCTTGAACTATGCAAGCTATAAAATAAAACTAAGGGCGTCGATCTGAAGGTCTCATAGGGGAAATTACCGACGCATGATCGTCTTCCAACAGCTATCCCGTAGGCTGCTATCATAAAAAATGTTGTTTTTGCAAAAACACGATCATTTTATTTACAAAGATTGTGGAGCATTCACCATGCAAGCTGGAGGGCTGCTACTTACCTTAATACGTTCTGCACAAATATACCCAGGGACGATTTTTTCAGTTGCCCCGATTACTGCTTTCTAGCTAAAGCAATCGCTTAACAAATTTGGAAAAAGTAGGTAAAATACAGGTTACGCACACATTTCAGCTTATTTCTCTATAACGAAAAGGGATTTCACAATAAATAAAAAATCGTCACCGGCTATTTGATGGAGGTATTGAAAGATGTAACCGATGTCTCGCGAAAAAATTACTTAAGTCTGCAAAAACTCTGGAAAATATACTTCATCTAAAATGTGTTAAAAATATTTTAGAAAAGCAACATTAGTTTCATGGCATGTATTAAGAAAAGAAAATGTCAGGCTACATTTTGATATAAAAATGGCTTCTTAACTCCAAGTAGTGAATGAGTAATAATGGTGCAAACTTTATGTGACCAAAGGGAATCACCACCTTAAAATGAAGTGCATATTTCTCTCTCTCTCTCTCTCTATTCAGGAGTTATTCCTAGGCATAGGCTGGAGGGGCCACCGGGGCGACCCCTGCCTCCCTCACGAATTGGATAACTAGCCGAGGTTGGCTAGACAGGCAGTCCAGGCTAACCCCAGGACCCAGGATACGGACACGGTGTTGGGCCAGGGCCGGACATTTGAGGATGACATGACTGACATCATTTTCTTCTTCCAAACAGCGAGAGGGCAAAGGGGGCTATTCTCAGCCCCAATCCGATGCTTATAGGACCGTAGGACCGGACAGTGACCCCCCGCCCTGAGAGGAGGGCCCGTTCGCGCGCCTGGAGAGACTTAGTTCCGTGGTTTTGTTGGTTGGCTGGCGACTTGGATTGGCTAAGATTACTCTGGGGTGGCTGACTTTCTCCCGCCAGCTTTCCTTGGACCGTCTAATTATTAGACTCTGGATAGAAGATTGGTCCAGGGGCTTTGCTTCCTGCGGTTGAAGGCTGCCCTCCTTAGCAAGCTGGTCTGCTTCTTCATTGCCCCAGATGCCCGAATGACCCGGGACCAGGGTTTTTTTTTTGCGTCCAGAAGTGCGTCTGGACGCAAAGTTCCTTATCTTGACGCAACGAAATTTTAACGGGACGCAAGCTAGACGCAACATTATTTCGGGAGAAAATTCACTTTTGTAAAAGTGAAAACTTTAAATGTTTCCAGTACCAATTTTTCCATATTTTCCAAAAATTTTCTCAGTTTCTGGGGGGCTCCGCCCCCCAGACCCCCTGGTGTTTTCCACTATGTCATCGAATGCCAACGCTTTGTAATGTGTCAGTACTTGTTGAGTTATTAGTTGAGTTATCTACCTGTATCGATACATAACAGGTCAAAGCCAATTAATAAAATTTGTAGCCGTAGCCGAGTATCCAAATTTTTGGGATCCTGTAATGTAATGAGGTTCATACAATTGCATTAGCACAGTTTTTAAAGTCTAAATTTTGTTCTTGACTGGATTTTCAAAACATTTTCAGTTTCTGGGGGTTAATCCCTTAAACCAAAAGTCAACCAAATTTGTAAAGTATCCAATTTTTGGTTTGGTTCATTTAAAGCATTCTAGCGCAGTCATCGAAAAACGTTTGTCCTGAAGAAATTCAGGCATTAAAGGGTTCATCAATCGTATTCGTAACCAACGTTAATATTTCATTGTTTTTTGCCTTTGATTAATACTGCACTACGCATCGCATGCACGCTCTTTGTTTATTGATACTGCATTCTCAAAATGAAAACAACTCAAAATTCTATAATTTACAAATGTAATTTACACAAAAAATGCATTAGGTATTTTAGCTAAATGTATTTGATGACAAATTAATCTTTTTAATCATTTTCATTACGGATTTATCCGTAATTTCAAAAAATTCTCCAACTTCTGGGGGGCTCCGCCCCCCAGACCCCCCGCTGCTTGTTTGTCATAATGTTTCCGGAATTCATTAGTTGTTAGAGTTTTCGAAACAAGATTACTGCCTTTGTTCTGAATGATATTAATTTTATAGCTATTTAACTAATTCTTAATTAGTTTAACTATTTAGTTAACTATTAGCTTAGTTTAACTATTTAGTTTAACTATTAGTTTAACATCAAAACATCTGAATAATGTGTGTCAATAATATCAAAAATTGGTCATGATATGTGTTAGATACAACAGATGCGAATTAAATCGTTTTGAACATTTGCATTACGGATTTTTCCGTAATCGCAAAAAATTTTCTCAACTTCTGGGGGGGCTCCGCCCCCCAGACCCCCCGTCGTGTATATTGGGCATATTTCACATATTTTGTAGTCGTGCATTACTGTTCAGTAGCATCACCGTTTTAAGTACTTTTTTATACGATTAAATTATGTTTCACTAAAGAATTAATCGGCATTTTTATAAAGAATACAATTTTTGCATATAAAACACGCTAAAACAATAATTTTACCTGGACGCAAAATTTCTTAACGGGACGCAACTTAAAATTAGCTGGACGCAAGGTTGACGCAAATCCGAAAACCAAAAAAAACCCTGCCCGGGACCCAGCGAAAGGCCACCGGGCAATTCAAGTCCTTGATGAGAGAGACCGTTTTTGCCAGAATACTGTCTGCACATCGATCTGCAGTCCGGAGCTTGATGCAGGCAGAAAGACTGTCTGTCTCAAAGAGGATGTGGGGATCAGGCGGCAGATATTCTTTATTTTTGAAGCACCAGCTGAGTGCTTTCAGGATCGCAGTCTGCTCAGCACGATAGCTTGAACAGAATCTTCCCGCAGGTTTGTTGAGTTTGACGGTGAGCCCATAATCTGCCAATATAAGTGCACCAGCTCCTCCATTCGCTGTTCCTTCAGTAGCTGAACCGTCAGTCCAGATTCTTACATTCGGTGTCCAGGGCAGATCAGCAGGTAGGGACTGGAAATGGCTTATGATTTCATCTGCATTCTTTCCCTTAATCTCTTCCGTTTCCATATTTCTTCTGCATATGGTTTCTATGAAAAGCTACAGATGATTTTACGTATAACCAAGAGTACATAATAGATAAGAGTGTGACAGCTGACAGGTTCTCTGTTATCAGCTGCAGGTACATGCTATGTTCGCTAACGGCTGAACCCCCCACAAATGAGCATGCTCACTTCAAAGAAATTAGAACGCTATCTTTGCGTGTTAAAGCTCGCAACAGACGCACATTGAACCAACTGAGTAGTTGTGTTTTCGAGCTTCAGCATGCAAGCGTAGCGGCCAAATTTGCTTCAAGTGAACATACACGTTTGTTGGGGGGGCAGCCGTTAGCGTGCAGAGCATGTACCTACAGCTGATATAGAGAACCTGCCAGCTGTCATATTCCTATATATTATGTGCACTTGGTACTCTTTACGTTGACCGTTTTTCGAGCAATGCAAGTCAAGACCATACGGAAAAATTAAATCGATTGGGTTTTGAGGTTGTCACTGTTGTGAAATTTGAGTCTATGAGAGTTAGTAAAACAGTTGCGATTACTTTATAATTAAATTAAGATCCTAAGAATTACAGGTGAATACCATGGTGTGCGATGTCGGAAAGAGATGAGACCTGACCAAACTGGCAAAATGTATAAAAGTACAACGATTTACTCGTAATTTCAAAATACACGCTCAATAAACTGACAAAGCTAGCAAAATACGAAAGTAGAAAATAAACAACTTCAAAGAAACTTTTCATCAAATAGTTGCAAGCACCAACTAAATTCGAACTCCAAAAACCAAGCCGGACTTCCCCCGAAACTTACAAGACACGACTTTTCCCCACTAGATCCCAACCACAAGTAACTGACAAACCTACTCTTCTGGAACTTTTCACTATTAGCTAAATAACTAATGAATTTACACATCAGTCAGTGTGCAAAACATTGAGCGTTTGCTCATTTGAACTAACTCATTTGAATAAATTTTCATCTTTAGTCAGACTAACTTCACACTGTATTACTTTGTATTATTTAACAAAAACACAATGCAGCTGATTGAAAGCATAGGGAATTCCTAAAACCAAAACAAATAATGAAAAGTTGCGAATTCTTTGTTTTTGTTTTCCTCGTAACTGCTTCAACCAAACTTGAACAAATTTTGCAGATATGTCCCATGTCTGCATACGCTCAGGCCGTTTTCTTTGTTTTTGAAAAACGCAGTAGTCGGCAAAATATATACTTTACAATTTTTCAAAATAATCTAAAAAATCGAAAATGCACTTTAACGAAAAACTAAAAAACCAGCCTGAGCGTATGAATTAATAAAGCTTGCATGCAAAATTTCCAACGAATTCACAGCGGATTGAAGGAGATATTTCAATACAAAAACTTAATCCAAAATTCGAAAAATAAAAAATCGAAATTTCTCGCTATCTAATCAACTTAGAAAGCTGAAATCTTCCATATAAAGGTTTTCTGGTACGGTAAATCTATTCCGGTAGGCAGTTTTACCGTCAGACCCACCCATTTTCTTGACTGTTTCCACATTGGGAAGGTCACGATGTCGGTAACCGCTTCCTAGATTTCCATAGTAGCTGCTACCCCGGTCAGGGCGGTTTTTTTCAGTTTTTTAACGTTTGCCAGCAGCTATACGGTTATGACTATATTCATTCGAGAGATCTCATGGAGCTTCACATTTTTGCTTTTTAAAGCAACGTCCTAGTTTTTCTCTACCGTGAGATATAGCCGATTTTCTTGTTTTGGCGTCGAAGCCTTGACATTTTTGCGGAAATTAAATAATCCAACATTTTTTGAACTAAGCAAGACGTAAAATCAAACTAACGGCGTCGATATAAAGGCCTCACGGGGACAAATTATCCGACGCATGATCGTCTTCCAACTGCTATCCTGTAGGCTGCTATCATAAAAATGTAGTTTTTGCAAAAACATGACCAATTTTTTTCCAAAGATTGTGGAGCATAAGCTGGAGGGCTGCTACCTACCTTAATACGTTCTGTTCAAATATACCCAGGGACGAATTTTAGTTGCCCCGATTGCTGCTTTCTAGCTAAAGTAATTACTTGACAAATTTGGGAACATTTCAGCTTATTTCTCTATCACCGGATTGCACCAATGAAGGTTAGCTCGGTGTTCAGCTAACCTCAAGATTAACTCGGAGTTAACCTGATAATTCTCAGTTAATCCGTTGCACCAAATCAGGTTATGTTAACCTAGAGGTTAACTCCGAACTAACTTAGTCTTCAGCGGCAGAAACTTTAATCCTGAGTGCGATCAGGATTAACTGAGGGCTAACTCTATTTTTAACATTTCAGCCTTAATTTTTCAAAAAAATCCGTCACGGACGTGTCAAACTATTATTTCTGCATGCTCCAGTCTTTTTTACAAAAATATTTTGCACCTTAGTTTTTAAAGTTTCTCACGAGATTCGATCCACTACTTCAGCAATGGCCTTGAGCTTAGAGTTAACGAGAGCTAAGACTTAGCTCGGAGTTAACCTTAAGGTTAACTTAGTCGTCAGCTAACCTTGACATATGATGATTGGATACATTGACTGATGAAAAGAATATGATTGGTTAAAAATAACCCTGAGCTGGAGGTTAGGGTTTGTTATTCTTTACAAGACCAAGGTTGCTGCAACGGCCTAACTTTAACTCTGAGTTTGAGCTCAGCTGTAGAATAGCTAACACCGAGTTAACTCGGTGTTTAGCTAGCACCGAGCTAAGTTAGTCCGATTTGGTGCAATCGGGCGTATAACGAAGAGCGATTTTACAATGAATAAAAAATCGTCCCCAGCTATTTGGTGAAGGTATCGAATGATATAACCGCTGTCTCGCGAAAAAATTTACTTGAGTCTGCAAAAATTCTGGAAAATTATATTTCTTCTAAAATGTGTAAATAAAACATATTTTAAAAAGCAACATTAGTTTTGTGGCATGCATTAGAAAGAGCAAATGTTAAGCTACATTTTGATATAAAAATGGTTTCATAACTCCAAGTAATGAATGAGAAATAATGGTGCAAACTTTATGTGACCATAGGGAATCACCACCTTAAGGTGGTGATTCCTTTTGGGCACATATTGGTTTTTGGCGGCGTAAATCAGGATGAAATTTGATGAAACTTTCCGAAATAAGTTCTTTTAGCGTTCTAACACCCTCCGCGCAATCCCGATTCAAAAATTCGAGATTTCCGGTCAGAGTCGTTTTTCCCAATTTCTGAACGTTTGGCAGCTGCTATACAGTTATGACTATATTCATTCGAAAGACCGCATTGAGCTTCACATTTTTGCTTTTTAAAGTAAGTTTCTAGCTTTTCTCTACCGAGAGATATAAACGATTTTCTTGTCTTGGCGTCGAAAACTTGTCATTTTTGCAGAAATCAAATAATCCAACATTTCTTGAACTACGCAAACCGTAAAATCAAACTAAGGGCGTCGATGTGAAGGTCTCACAGGGACAAATTATCCGACGCATGATCGTCTTCCAACTGCTATCCTGTAGGCTGCCATCATAAAAAATGTAGTTTTTGCAAAAACAAGACCAATTTTTTTCCAAAGATTGTGGAGCATTCACCATGCAAGCTGGAGGGCTGCTACTGAACAAATGTGTTCTGCACAAATATACCCAGGGACGATTTTTTAGTTGCCCCGATTGCTGCTTTCTAGCTAAAGTAATCGCTTGACAAATTTGGAAAAAGTAGGCAAAATACAGGTTAGGCACACATTTCAACTTATTTCTCTATAACGAAGAGCTATTTCACAATAAATAAAAAATCGTCCCCAGCTATTTGATGGAGGTATCGAATGATATAACCGATGTCTCGCGAAAAAATTTACTTGAGTCTGCAAAAATTCTGGAAAATTATACTTCTTCTAAAATGTGTTAAAAATATTTTAGAAAAGCAACATTAGTTTGTGGCATGGATTAAAAAGAGAAAAAGTCAAGCTACATTTTGATATATAAATGGCTTCTTAACTCCAAGTAATAAAAGAGTAATAATGGTGCAAACTTTATGTGACCAAAGGGAATCACCACCTACGTTCTTCGAAGGTGCACAGAGATAGTTCTAAGTTGTGATTCCTGATTCTAGAACTACTGAAACCAATTTAACGTCCTAAGACTGTTGAGATCAATGAAACCAATTTTGCCTGCCTAGTCTTTGGCAATATTTAACATTCAGATTAAAGTCTAGTGGTCTAAAATTGTCAAAAATGCAGTAAAAACAGCCTATTTTCTCCATATACTGCTATAACTATGCTGAAAAGTGCTCAAAAATTAAGTTTTAGCACTAAAATAGACCATTTTTGACCAAAAAATGCCGGCGAAGCCGGAAAATGTTTGAAAACTTTGACCAAAAATCTTAAAAATTTGGCAATTTTTGGGCACCTTAGGGTGAGTGGGGCTGTAGGTGTACCTGGGGTTGGGAACCCCTCCCCCCAAATGGAAAAGTGTCGACCCCACCATCGAAATTTTGGAGCCAGACCCCACCCTCAAATGGCCAAATCCCAGACCCCACCCACCCAAATTTGCCAGACCCCACTCTATAAATTTTGAAAATTTAGCCTCAAAATTAGTGAAAATTCGAATTTTTTTGGAAAAATTCGAAAATTTTGCAAAACATCCAAGCTTTTTCGAATAAATGAGCAAAAATGAAGAAATATTGTTGATTTGTATTTGGAAATAACGTTTTTTACCAAATTTTGCGATTTTTTTCTAAATATTTCACCAAAAAATTTTTTACCCCCCCCCCCCCAAATTCGATTTTTCCGGACCCCACCCCACCTCAAAACGGCTGACCCCACCCACCCTAATTTCGGTTACCCCCAGCCCCCTCCCCCAGCTTTTTCTGAAGGTACACTTATGGAGTAGGGAGGGAAGCCCAAAAAAGTGGGGGTGGGGCCGAGGGGGGGGACCCAAAAAGTGGGGGATCGCCCAAAAAGTAAACCCAGGTGGGTCCCCCCCAATTTTCAACCAACTCCCCCCTCAGATTTTCTGACTTACCCTCCCTCAACTTTTGGCTAGCCCCCCGAACCCCCCCCCAACGATTTTTGGACCCAAAAATTGAGCTAACTTTAGCTGAAAAAGCTGAAAATTTGTCATTTTTTGAAAAAATTTTCTAAAATTTTGACCTAAAATTGCTTTAAAGCGGTGCAAGAACGCCTAAAACGTTAAAAACAAGTCTTATTTTGATGAAAAAAGGGCTAAATTACAGAAAGTTTTGCATTTTTGGCCATTTTTCGAAATTTCTGATGTCCGAATTCTGGGCAGTAGCGGCGCCAGGATTTTTTGAAGGGGGGGGCCGGGGGGGCCCGGCCCGACCCTAATGTCCGGCGACCTTTTTTGGGAAATCCAAAATTTTTGCCAAATTTTAGCAAATTTTACTTTCATTTTCCAAAAAATGTTCTCAAATTTTAGCAAAAATTTTTCGATTTTTTACAAAAATTGCCGATTTTTGAAAAAATTTCTTAAAAACACTCAAATTATGCATATAAACAGCTGAAAAAGAGCGTCTGCCGCTAGCTGATGTAGAAGCAGCAATGGGTGCAGCGTACTATGACCGTGGCGAAATCCGAATTGCGACTCTGACAAAATGCCATTTGTTTCCAGATGTTCGACAATCGCATGGCCGATATATGGTTCCATGAGTTTGGAAATTAGAGAGAGCAATGCCACTGGCCTGTAGTTTCGAGGGCTGGTTTTGTCGCCTTTCTTAAACACCGGGACTATTTTTGCAGTCTTCCGAAGGCAGATGGAAAGTAGCCAGAGTTGTACGAGTATTGGAACAATCTCGCTAAGGGATATGCCAGTTCACAAGCGCATTCTTTTAACACAGTCCCACTTATGTCGTCAATCTGGCTTATTTTTAGGCCAAAATTTATGGGGGGGGGGGGCTCAAAGCTCACCAACAGTGGGGGGGCATATTTTTGGAAAAAATTTTGCAAATTTTTACGTTTTTTTGTGTAAAAATTGCCAAAAATCGCTAAAAATGACTAATTTTAGATGTTTTTTACGCTAAAAAAGCGAAAATTTCGTTAAAATTCCGGCGAGGCCGGAAAAATTTGGGGGGGAACCTCGAATGGGGGGGGAGGTTGCCGAGTGGGGGGGCCCACCCCCCCCCCCCAGTAAAAATAAGCCAGTCAATACCAGCTGCTTTGGTCGAGTCAATGGAGAGCAGGTGCCTCCTCACAATTCGGTTATGAAAGCGGATGTGCTTTAGCAGCACGGCACAGACCGGAGGTGGTGAGTGAGAGGCACGATCAGGCTCGGCCACTGAGGACTTAGCAGCAAGTTCGTTCAGCAAGCCAGCTTTGTCACTGGCATCTACAATGGTTGACCCGTTGTGAGACAGGGGAGGAATACCTCGTCTGATATTTCTACCCAGAACCCTTTCAATCTCACGCCACCAGGGCCTTCCAGATTTTCCGTCGATACGTTCCGCTCCCGCAAAGGCGTGAGCTCGTTTGGATCGTTCAATCACTTTGTTGTAGGCTCTGCGAGCTTCCAAATATACGTAATCTCTAAACCAATCTCTATTCAGTTGGCCGTTAGACTTCCATTTACGAAAGGAATCCTCCTTAGCGCGTCTTAGGGGGTTCAAATCTGAGGACTACCAAGGCTTGTGGCGTCGGGGTCTGACCTTTTTTCTGGGAATGTAGCGTTGCATTCCCTCAGTGATGACCTCACTCAAGTTAGATACGCTCAGGTCAATATTTCTGGTAATCAGTTGGCTCCAGTTAGCAGATTTTAAGTACTTCCTCAGTCCTGTCCAGTCAGCTCGGGTATTGCCAAATAAGCTGTTGCTTGCGTAATGGCATATTGACAGGAAATTGCCCACGCACAATGACCAAGGAATGGTCCGATCAGCCAATCGGTGCTGATGTATCAACGAAAGAGAAGTCGTCCGGGCTGTCCGTGAAGAAAAGGTCGAGCACGGAGGTGCGATGAGAGCCTTGATGGTTATAAACTCGTGTTGGCTGATCAACTAACTGAGTAAACCCATGCTCTACAGCAAACAGCTGGCACGCGAGACCAACCGTATTATCCTCACATGTTCCTCCGAGCCAATTCCGGTTATGACAGTTGAAGTCTCCAAGTAGGACAAAGCGCGAGCCAGCAAAGGCTGTCCCAAGCTCAGTTATGTCAGACGACAACCTGTTGAAAACTGAGTTGTCTGCGCTGGGAGGCCTGTAACAGTGGCAAATCATGTACGTTACTTCTCCAAGTTGCAAGCGGTACCATGAGTATTCAAATTCACTATTGCTGCGGATAACCGATAGGCCAAGCTGTGGTCGAACATAGACCATATTTCCTCCACCTTTCCCGTTACGATCATGTCGACAAAGTTCATATCCTTCCGGAGCGTAAGGTCCATTGGCGGGAATTTTTCTAGATTGAATCAGGGTTTCATTCAGAAATATCATATCCGGCACACAATCTGCATTGAGGATTCTGATTTGTAGATCAGCGAAATTGGTATGGATACCTCGAATATTTGTCTGCCAGATGACCAAGCCGTCAGCATCAGATTGACCACCCCGTCTCCGGTTTATTGATCGATCGTCATTAATTGGCGGTTAATAATCTGACCCATTTTGAAATACGTTTCTTTCTTTACTGATTGAAGGCTAGTATCAGAGCTGCATCCCGGGGCTGCCAACCCGGTGGGGTTCCCAGAATAAACTAACCACCATCCCGGAATAGGAGTGATCCGACACGGGTTGGCTTTTGGCCAGAATGGGTAATCTAAATGATTCTGGTTGCCGAAGCTCCCCATTTTTGAAGTGTGACATAACCCATGCCTGGGGGCGGCATGGTAGCACCTCGGGACTTGTCCACACGCCGGTGGGCCGAAACTAACGCACCTTGAGGGAGGCCAGCCTCTTCCCCGCCCTACACAGCTCTAGTCAGCCGAACTGTTTCCACCTCCGGGTGCCCTTTAGAACGGGTCGGACCCACTGTGTAGGACTTCCATCAGCAGAGATTAAAAGCAGCAGGGTGCTTAAGTTCCCCTTTCGGCGAACCTAGCCGCCCCAGCGCCTCCAACGAGACGCCAGTTGAATGCACATGCTGAGGCAACGAGAGGCGTAGACGAGAGAGAGTAAAAGTCTCCAGCGAAGCCGGAATTGAAAATTTGGTCTTATGAGCATAGGTGTAACGGGATTTGGGTTGGGGGGGCGCCATCCCCCGGAATTTTTGGGGGCCTTTTTAGACTCACCAACCTCCCCCAAAAAGTTTTTGTAGTTTTGTGACAAAAATCTTCTTTTCAGCAATTGCTAATGCCAAGAAACGGTTCAATATAATAAAACTTCAAGCCAAAAACTTTTGAACTTTTGAATTTTTTGAAAAAGTTTGCAGGATTCACCCTAACAATACCCAATTTCAGGTAAATTTTTCGTGACTACCCCCCCCCCCCCGTTGAGGGGGCCGAGGGCTCCCAAAAATTTTGGGGGGGCTGGAAAAATGGCTAAGGAGTTTACCCCCCAATTACACTTGCTGAGCGACTTTTATCAGGGCAACAGTTGGTACCAATTTTGGGGGGGATTCTTGGGAGAGGTGGCTCACCCCCCCCCCACTAGAATAAGCTCAGCTTTGAGGTTAGCGCTGTCGGTGAATCTGTTCAAGCACAAGCTTGAAGCTGCAAGCACAATATTTTATGCTTGGAATAAATCGGAGTGCTAAAATTTGTGTGAAATGCCAAAATGCCTGGGGTGAGCACAGGGGCGCACCCAAGGGGGGCGTCGTCCCTTGTCAGGTTTTGAAGATCAGAAAAATTAAGAAGCAGAAAGGAGAAAAGGGAGAGAAAACAAAAATTTTCGTACCTACCTACGGCGCGGATTATTGCCTACGGCGCGAATTATGCACATTGTTTGCGTGTTTTGAAGCCAAAGTAGCATTAAGGGTGGGTGGCGGACTCTGGTTACACATGAGTTATACTGAATAAACATCAGCCGCCAATGTTTTCAAATTTGTGCTTATGCACACTTTTATTCAAAATGAACATGAACACAACGAAGTTTTCAAAACTCAAAATGGTGCTTTAGTTAACCATAATATATACGTATGTTATTGTTACGGGCAGTCAGATGAGTAAATTTAACACTTATCTATAAACTATAAACTACTTGATTAAACTATATTTCTGAACAATATTTTGGTGTTGTTTTAACGTAATTTAAAATGGAAATAAACGATGAAATTAACAAAAATCAAATTTACGTACATATGAGTGAAAATGGTAGAATGACCGTGTAAAACAAGGCTGCGCAGATTATGTACGGAAAAAATTGTACGTGTCGAGTTTGCTATGGTTCCTGAAGTTTCATCCTCGTACCACTTTCCGTTAAAAAGTTGCGCCAAAAATCGCTTACGAGAGTGATGTTTTTTCCGGTTCTCCGCTTTGACGTCTGGTAAGGGGGTTTTGTAGCTTTAATAACAACAGATAGAAAAATTTTTGCCTATGAAAACCATATATATTCTTGGAGTATGCAACAAAAATAAGCCGATAGGCTAGTTTTTATGCCTCCCAGAGCCGGAAAAAATTTTTGGCGGGCGGGCCAAATTCGGTCAAAACGCTAAAATGGCCAAAAAGTATGCTTCAATGTCACCTTAAAGTCAGACTGGGCTGTATATGGGGCAATACTGCCTATATGGCTAAATAGGAGACATATCAGGGTCGTTCAATTGCTATATGATTTTCCTGCCGGGGACGTAATTTTTGGGTACTGGCCTGCCAAAGTTGGTGAATTTTGGGTCCAACTTTGAACTTAGTTTTTTCGCTTATTGTGCGACCTGACCGGGTGGGGTGGGGGCTTAGGCGATTCTCGGTCAAAAATGAATTTTTTCAAAAGTGGTCAAATTGGTAGCAAATGAAAGCCCTAAGTGAGCTGAGCAAATTTTGTCATAGAATTGCTTGCTCAAAGTGGCTGTTGAGTGCTGTGGTGGGGTGGGATGGGGACGTAGGCGATTTTGGGTCCAATATGAAATTTTCCAAAAGTGGTCAAAATAGTGTCTGCTTGCGCATGGTGTTCGGAAATATACGTATTCTGTTGGTTCTTTTTTGCGCATACATATGTAAAAGAATGGAAACCAAGAACCAAAACTGCTCCTTCGTCCCATGTAAAATACATATGAGTACTCTCAGGCAGGTTGTACAAACACGGAAACTAGCCTGTAAAATGCATATGAGTGGCAGGATAAACGTAAATGCAGTGCAGCCTTGTTGTTGTTGTTGTGACTGCTTCCAACCACCTGACGATCGTCAATCGGCTCGGACATCTACTGGAGACGCCCGCACCCATCAAGGTAGGCAATGACCTCCCCTGGTTTCTCCCACAGGACAGACAGAGATGGATTAGGGCCTAGGTGGACGAGGCGTAGGCGGTCGCCTCTGGGGCAGCTGAGGTTGGATTTGAGTCTGGGAGGCACTGATATTTATGGAACGCTGTGGCAGTCAGGATTTTGGCTCTGATGTTGAGAGGAATGAGATTAGCTTCCTTGAGGGTTAGTTCAGACGGCGAGCCAGCCGGGCAGCCTGTGATGGCTCTGGCAGACTCATTTTGGATAACCTGTAGCTTCTGGAGATTGGAGGGGGCTGTGGTGGCCATCCATGCAGCGCCACAGTATTCAAGGGCAGACGCTATGTAGGCAAGGTAGACTAGGCGCAGATCTTCTTTCTAGCACCCCCACTTAGTGCCGGAGATGGATCTGAGGATGTTGTTCCGCTTTCGGTATTTGGCAATCAGTTGATCGATGTGTGCACGGAAAGAGAGAGCTGGATCGAACTTGACCCCCAGAAAGGTTGGAATCTTCGTTACAGAAATAAGCTGACCGCTGACTGAGAGGGTAGGCTTGTAGTTGTGCTCTTTGTTCCAGGTTGAGAAGACCGTACACTCGCATTTCTGAACGTTGATTACCATTTTGTTGGAGTCTGCCCATTTGGTGACAGCATCGAGGGCAGCTTGCAGATTGGCTTCAGCGGTGGCCAGGCTGTGGCTGCGGCTCCAGATGGCTACATCGTCATCGAATAGTGAGATTTCAACACCATCCGGCATTGCTTCCGCTAAGGAGTTGATGAAGATCTGGAACAGCGTGGGCGAGATCACACAGCCTTGGGGCACACCACATTTGAATCTCCGGAACTTACTGCTTGCACCCTCGCATTCTACCTTGTACAAGCGGTCACCCAGGAAAGAGCGCACCCAGTTGGTAAGACAGGCCGGGATTTCAGCTTCCATCATTGCTCGGTAAAGGCCAAAGTGCCAGACCCTGTCAAAGGCCCTGGAGAAGTCGATTAGGGCTAGGACAGTTCTGAGCGGCGGTTTCTTGCTGTTGAATCCATCACTGATGGATTGAGTTATTCGCATAACTTGGTCCTGCGGGGAGCGTAGTGATCTGAAGCCGGCCTGATATCTGCTGATTTTTTCATTTCCTTCCAGCAGATATGATAGTCGGGCCAGAATAAGCCGTTCTAGGACCTTTGCCAGACAGGAGGTCAGAGCTATCGGTCGATAGCTTTGGATCTGTGACGGATCCTTTCCCGGCTTTGGGATCGGGATGATTTTTGCCAATCTCCAGGCTTTGGGACACTTCCCCTCCAGAAAAGACCGGTTACAAATCAGGAGCAGCAGCTCTTTCGCCAGGTTGGTCAGATGCCGGAGACTTACGTTCCTGACGCAGTCAATGCCAGGAGCCGAATTTGGTTTTAGTCGTTGGAGAGCCAGTTCGAGCTCCCCATTGGTGAAAGGGCTGCAGGCACTTGGGGAATTTGGATCATGGTTGCACCCGGCATTCAGTTCAGATTTGATTTCCACTATATGGCGCCGATCCGCCTTGGTTGTGGTCATCGCGGCGGTAGAGGCATACTCTCGGATGAAAGCATCGGACTTCTGTTGGGGGGTCGCCAAAAGTCTTTCATTTTGATGAAGACATGCATCGGTTGGCGCGGAGCGAGATTTTCCAGACAGGCCTTTCACTGTTCTGCAGACCGTGGACGGGTCGGTTCTAGCGTTGAGGTTCGAGGCAAAGCTGATCCAGTGGTTTCCTTTGCATTGGCAATGACATGCCGGGCGTCTCGGCAGGCGGTCCTCCATTCCTCTAATTTTCTCGGATCCTTCCTGGCTTCTGAAGCCAGCTGTTCTCTGTGCCGTACGGCTTCGCTTGCCTCACGGCTCCACCAAGGAGCGGGGGTTTTGGAGTCGCCGACCGAGGCACATGCGGACTGGGCTTCATTCACTGATCTGGTGAATGCGTCGACAAGGGTGTCCAGGGGCGCGTGGAAATACGGTACATACTCCTTGATTTTTTCGTCCAGAACCGCGCCGAACTTGGACCAGTCTGACTTAACCAGTCGAATTCGTTTGATTTTCTTCGACGGGCGGCGACCAGCTTCCGATACTGTGACCCAGATAGGATGGTTGTCTGAGTCCTGGCAGGAGGCGTAAGCAGCCCAGGACATCAGGGGAACGAGGGAGGAATGCACTATCGTGACGTCCGGTGCCGAGCCGTTGCCTGTCGCAGTGCAGCCTTCTCAAAGATCATCAGGTCATCATATTAAAGAAAAAACGAATGAGTAGACATAACATGTTAACATTGTGGCTTGAAAGAAATGGACAGAACGAAGTGAACTGCGACACCTCAAGTTTAACTGTACATGCAAGCTGATGTTTCCCGAAACACCATGGCACCTACTATTTCCAGAAGCACTACACCTACTGTATTCTCGGAACACTATGACACACTACTCTCACATACGTAATGCTTTCCCCACATGGCTCTGAGTCAGAGCGCAGAGTGGCATGCCGTATAATGCGTATGCACAGTATAATGTCTTAGCGCCAAGATGTGTGAAGGACAATTTTGTAATGAAAAGCTTTACGTGCTATTTATATGAAGGTCAAATATCGACAAATTATATTATGACATACGCCAATATGAGCCTCGTTGTAGGACAGGCTCATATGTTAAGCCGTTGCAACTTGTTTTCCTTAATTTACAACCTCAACGCCACTCATATATATATATATATATATATACATTTTACAGGCTAGTTTCCGTGTTTGTACAACCTGCCTGAGAGTACTCATATGTATTTTACATGCGACGAAGGAGCATTTTTGGTTCTTATATTATATACTGTAAAAATTCCAGGAATCTCACGAAATAGAAGAATTCCTCAGCTTCTGGAGATCCTGCCCCCCAGACCCCCTGAAAAATGTTTGAATTCTAATATTATTTCTGGCTACGCTGGTATATACAGGCAAGCATGATAAATTGGAAAAAAACTTATTTTTAAAAACGCAGTTCCGGTCAAAGAGTTGATTCTGCGCACTGCCAGCGCTGAATCTGACATCTATTTTCAGTCTATCTTGTACGTAATATTTAGTTAATGCGTATTATTTTAAAGTGACTATTAAGAATTATATACGTACTAGCGCAACTATATTCATAGTTAAGTTCCAGAGTTATATGCTTTCAAACTGGTAAACTGTTCCTGAAGAACTGCCGCCAGCATCTGCCTGGGAAGTTTCCGCGAATATGGGTTGTTCAGCGGCTGGTCCATAGTAGTGCTAGTCCTAGTCCTCTTGGCATTTATAACCAGCCCCTCCCATATTAACGTTTTAAAACCTAGTCCTCTGTGTGCTTAAAGCCTGATTCTGGGCTTATTATGTAAGGGCGCGATAGCGCCCCTACATAATATGAGTGTAAAGGCGTCTGCGCGGCCCCCTGGAGACCGTGTTGGCCTGGTGCCAGCAAATTAGAGGTTCCGGAGGGGTAAAAATGTTACCATCGTAAAGTACTCGAGTAGTACTACAAGTATCACCATACTTTTGGTTGGAATTCGAAACTTCAAATTTTTGCACTTGGCAACAGTTAGTTTGCGTTTGCTTTTTTTTTCTAGGTGAATAACGCTTTTCGGAAGTGCATTTTCTAGCGAAGTGTTGGAACGTTGTGGGCATTTTGGTCCAATACTACTGTGATATGTTGGTAGACAGTATCCCCCCATGCTACCTTTTTTGGTCATTTTGGCACCTGGCCAATTTTGGCTCTGTGCCAAGGCCCCAAAGTCGGACTTTCGCTATTTTGGCACTTCGGTTGTGGTGGACTTTTTTTCACAGGCTAGCAGCTAGATCGGTTTGGTTTATTTTATTTGAATATTTCGGCCAATGCACACAAAGTAACGAGGGGGATTTTTTAATTTCGCTCTGTAGCTTTCAGGGGATAGGCCCAAACTTTGCATTTTTTGGCCTGTTTGGGCGAAAAGTTTCTAAGTCCCACTTTTACTAGAAATGGCCTAAAAGTCACTAAAAATGGCGTTTTTCGGCCTTGGGGTGGTACGCATATATAGTAAATCGGGGTCGCTGAAAACGATGAGCATACTGCCGGTGACCACTGGTCAGCATGGCTCCCGTGGTTCCTCGCCCAGGGTCAAAGTAGGGAAAACTCACTATAAACAGCGTTTTCCGGCGTTTTGGTCGGGGGCATATATAGTAAATCGACTACGCTCGTTTCAATGGGCATATCGCCGAAACCGACGGAAGTGACCACTGGCCACTACAGCCCATGGGGCCTATTGACCACTGGTCAAACGGCCTAAAACTGCGTTTTTCCGCGTTTTGGTCGGGGGCATATAGTAAATCGACTACGCTCGTTTCAATGGGCATATCGCCGAAACCGACGGAAGTGACCACTGGTCACTACAGCCTATGGGGCCTATTGACCACTGGTCAAACGGCCTAAAACTGCGTTTTTCCGCGTTTTGGTCGGGGGCATATAGTAAATCGACTACGCTCGTTTCAATGGGCATATCGCCGAAACCGACGGAAGTGACCACTGGTCACTACAGCCTATGGGGCCTATTGACCACTGGTCAAACGGCCTAAAACTGCGTTTTTCCGCGTTTTGGTCGGGGGCATATAGTAAATCGACTACGCTCGTTTCAATGGGCATATCGCCGAAACCGACGGAAGTGACCACTGGTCACTACAGCCTATGGGGCCTATTGACCACTGGTCAAACGGGCTAAAACTGCGTTTTTCCGCGTTTTGGTCGGGGGCATATAGTAAATCGACTACGCTCGTTTCAATGAGCATGTTGCAGAAGCCGATGGAAGTGACCACTGGTCAGTACTGCCTTGGGGCCCTATTGACCACTGGTCAAATGGCCTAAAACAGCGTTTGTAGGCGTTTTGGTTGGGAGCACATGTAGTAAATCGTCTACGCTCGTTTCAATGAGCATGTTGCCGAAGCCGATGGAAGTGACCACTGATCAGTACTGCCTTGGGGCCCTATTGACCACTGGTCAAGTGGGCTATTTTTCGGCGTTTTGGTTGGGGGCATATATAGTAAATCGATTACGTTCGTCTCAATGAGCACATTTTCAGATCTGACGGACGGAACTGACCACTGATCACTACGAACTAGGTGGTCTACTGACCAGTGGTCAAACTACCTAAAACTTAGTTTTTCGGGGTTTTAGTTGCGGATGTTTTTATATAGTATATAAATCGACAACGTTTTAATGGGCATTTTGCCGAAACCGATGGAAGTGACCAGTGGTCACTACGGCATACTGACCACCGCAAACGCATCCAGCATTACCCGGAAAATT
Organism: Trissonchulus latispiculum; assembly: GCA_030248195.1. Lineage (NCBI taxonomy): Eukaryota > Metazoa > Nematoda > Enoplea > Enoplida > Ironidae > Trissonchulus > Trissonchulus latispiculum. Next base: position 22,366 of record JASAND010028942.1, on the reverse strand, counting down.
AAGTTATGCCGTCTAATTAAACTAGTTAAGTTCAACAAGAAAAATTTTGAAAATTTCGCTTTCTGATTTTTCACTGCAAAATTGGTACCAAAGGGGGATCCACTTTTTTGATGGGGAATTTCGTTCATTGAGGCCTCCTCTTGCCAATTCTCCCTCGGCCTCGACATACGAGCTAATCTTAAGGCCAATGTTTAACAACATTGGAATATTGTCAGAGAATCTTTAAAGTGCTAAGAGGACAAGAAAGTAAAATGCTCCTCCGGAGCATGGAAAAGTAATATGGGTGGATAGGGTGAGGTTGCGAAATCAAGAGAGGACTAGTTTTGAAAATGCTTAATATGGGGCTAGGTTCTGAAAGAAAGGAGGACTAGGTTGTGGGCGAACTAATATGGGCACAGCGTCGCCGAACAACCCATATTCGTGGGCATGCACGCTTCGCTTCAGCGTTTGTCACATATATATAGAACGGTCAAAATTAGAGTGAAAAATGTTGAATAGGTAATCTGCAAGATATAGTAGAGTTGTTTGCCTGGGCAGTTTTGGGCTAGCTATATACCTTAAATTTAGTTGGACTATGACAAGTATCGGACAGAAACATAGGGATGTGGCGGTAAAACTATTGGTTCAATCCGGCAGGGTTGCAGTCAAGGACAATCGCTATAAAATTATTCTTTAAATATATGCTGCCTGTATAAATGCATAAAATGAACAGTAAGCTTAGACTTTCTCGAAGGAAAAGTCTGACTATATAATACGAATATGGAAGTACGAATATGCGGATATAGATTATATCATCTAATTTAGAATCTGGAGCTATAATTTATAGTCTAGAAATTGATATAGATGTTTGTATAATTTTTACAGCCCGCGAATATGGGTTGTTCGGCGACGCTGTGCCCATATTAGTTCGCCCACAACCTAGTCCTCCTTTCTTTCAGAACCTAGCCCCATATTAAGCATTTTCAAAACTAGTCCTCTCTTGATTTCGCAACCTCACCCTATCCACCCATATTACTTTTCCATGCTCCGGAGGAGCATTTTACTTTCTTGTTCTAGTGGGGGGTGGGCCTCTCCCATAAACGACTTTCCCCCCAAAATTCGTGCCCCCTCCCCCCCAAAATCGCCCCCCCCCCAACCAAAGGGTGCCCCTTTTGGTACCAAATTTTGCCCTGAAAAATTCGCTGAGAAGGCCAAATTTTCAAAATTTTTCTGGCTTCGCCGGAGATTTTTTCTCAATTTTTACCCTTTTCAACACTAAATCTGCTACTTTTTGCGATAAAAATCAACTTCTACGGTGCATGCCAGAAAAATAGAGGTATTTTTAGCATATTTTTCGAAAAAGTTTCGCCCCCCCCCCAAATTCCTTGCCCCTTGGACTTTTGGGGGGGCCCAAGTAGCCCCCGCTCCAAGAAAACATCCCTAGAATAAGCCCAGTGTCTCCCATATTGCATTTTTCATGCTCCATAGACTTCTTGTAATTGTTGTGTCAATTTTGCTTCGAGCGCATGATGGTTTTCTAGAAATTAAGAGTTTGGCTTTGCTTAGTATCGAAGGATGTCTTGAGGGTGTCTACAAATTTCCAACGCGTACGTATCCACAAGTTTACAAATATAGTTGTTTGACGTAACGTTTTGTTTACGCTCCGTTAATGCCATGTATATTTCAGGTTTTGGTTTTAAACGTGTTATTTATTGTGTAATCTGCGATCAACTATCATTGATTTGATTGCTGGGGTTTCGGCTCTTTCAAATTCTGCATTAATATCATTCATACGCACAGGCTTTGCTGTGCTTTGCTTTCATTTTAAATCAGATTTTTCCTTTTATTGTTTGACTGACCGGACTCGGAAATTTCAATACTGGCTGCCTGGAGCTGGAGATGAAAATAATGGCCGTACCTCGGATGCGCTTGAGGCCGGGCATTAGTGGCAAGGGTGCTGATCATCCCAATTGCATCATTTATAGAAAGGTTTGTTTAGTAATATAGTCACTAGTGTAGATATATATACAGCTGGTTTTTTCCTAGGCAAAAATTTATGGGGGGGCAAGAAAATTTTTTCAAAAATGCTTGAAAAAATAGCTATTTCTTGCTGCTGAGCTAAAAAATTAACTATTTTGAACGCCGGAAAAATTTTTCAGAATTTATCCTCAAAAGTCAAAACCCTATTTTTCCGGGCACTTCAGAGTCTGGGGGGAAGACCCCAATCCTGGGGGGCGACCCAAGTCTGGGGGCGCCCCCACTCCCCTACCCTGTAGGAAAAGCCAGTATAGGGGGGGGGCTGCGGCGCCTAATGTAATGGTATTAAAGAAAATTCAGTCCCGATCGTCAGACACAGACCGATCAACCCGAGAAGGAACCAGAAACGGAGGAAGCGGTGTTTATATTGCACGTATTGTATTGTATATATTCTCGACCGCCGGCTTTGTCTCACCAGGATTATAATCGAACCTGCAGGTCTGGTCAGGGTCCCCTCGATTGGCCGCGCCCTGGAATGAATTGACACGACAACGACCGCTGAAGATCAAATCATCAGAATATTTTCGGATTCCCAATCGCTGACCAGGAAGCTGTCCTCTGGCCCCGCCAAAGCAACTACCTGCATACAATTAGTTTACCATCTGGCGCTGCATTAAGTCTATCCTGAACTGTCAACCACGAACCCTCCAAATTCACTGGCTGCCCAGTCGTTCGGGCAAACACGGCAACGACATCGCTGACACGCTAGCTGTCCTCGGCTCAAATCTGGATCAGGCTGCTACTCCGTTGGCCTTCTGGGCAGGCAGTGAAAACCCCAATTTCGAGACATTTCACTAGCACCTGGCAATCGGGCAATTTGTCCAGATTCATCAACGTTTATTGGGATATTTTTTGGCGCACGCGAAAAAATGACAACTTATTTTCTATGTTTAACACACGAAATCTCGACTTTGAGATGAAGTTATATAGTCAAGCGGGAAAAAAACCCACTTTTAAGATTTTTGGCCAGAACTTTTTAATGGTTTGACATATCGAAATGCTGATTATACAGGTAGCTAGGCCTAGTCGTAAGCTTTCTTATGAGCTATAGAACACCTCTCTAGGGTGTTCCGTTAGCGAGAAAAATTGTCCCAAACTGTCGGGAAAAAACCCACTGCGGGAAAAAACCCATATGCGGGAAAAACCCACCCCAAAAATTTTTGGCAAGCTGCCAGGAGCATTTCTAACCATTCCAAATGAAAGAGCGGGTTGTTTTTAGTACAAGTGCAGCAAAATATATTAGTTTTTGTACTAAAATTGAGGTCATATGGTCATTTGAAAATGTTGTAGCTTTAACACATAAACATAGGCAAATTTTTGAAATTTTTAAAAATTGTTTATTTTCGGCAGTTTATGCATCCTATCGTGTAGAAAACGTGTTTTTCTTGTATTTAGAGCCAAACTAGACCCATTTTAAGGCAAAAATAAGCATTTTTGGTCAAAATTGAAATTTTGGCTTGAAATGGCACCGTGTCCGATTTAGACCCCCTGGACACTGTTTTTTTTTGTGTTTTTTATTGTGTTTTCGCACACTTTTTTTAAAAAAACACACAAAATTTTAAAAAAACACACTAAAAAGCACACTCACATTTTCACCTGAAGGAGCGAATTTTTATTAATTTTAAGCCTAATTTTTAAGTTTTTCCAAAAAATTTTAATATCAAATATATCAAATATCAAATAGCGCAAATATCCGCTATTATATCTATATTTTTACCTCTGTTTGTTTTCGTCTGGGCATTAGTTATTGTGTAGTCTTCATTATTCTAAGCAACGGTGTCATTAGGGACTGTATAGGCAAATTATTCTATGAAATTACGTTTCCAAATTCTGGAAATGACTGGAATAAAATAAACTGTCGAAAAGTAGAAGATTTGAAGGATTTCAGACCAAAATTTTCACAATTTTCAAAAAATTCTCAGCGTCTGGGGGGCTCCGCCCCGGACCCCATTGTAGCGCAAGAAAGACGTCATCAATGCAAATATTTAACGTTCAGAACATTGAAATATCGTTTATGAAGACTGAGCATGCAATATATGCTTTGTACTTCTTCTGTAACACGCGAAAAATGCAAAATATAGTTTAAAATGCTGTAAAAACCGTTAAAAACGTGTTAATACTGCGAAAAGCGAATTTTAGGAAAAACACAGATTTTTAAAAAAACACACATTTTCTTAAAAAACACACTAAAAAGCACAGGTAAAATTTTGAAAAAAAACCCTGCCCCTGGACCACCCATAACAGTACGAACCCAGGTAAAACCTATACCAATTTAGTCTATAGGCTCTATTAAACAAATGTATGTATTGGTTTGACCTTTCCGGTCAATGGTTAGAAAAAAATTTAATTTTGAAAAGTGGGTTTTTTCCGCCGTGGGTTTTTTCCCGCCAACTCCAGGTCACCCCCAGGTCGCACCGGAGGGGTCAGAGCAGTGTGACATATATCATCATGAAGCGCAACAGATGCCCTACAGGTACATATAATCCGCTTTGGTCTAAGTCTTTCCAGTAGTTCAGGGTGGCCCGGCAAAGTTTGCCAAATTTCGGCACTTGGTCGGACCAAAATTTCCAAAAATTTCAAAGTCCCAAAAAATTTGCAGGGAAGCAGTGGGAGCTACCATAGTACACCCTCCAGGGTTATTTTGGATGCTCTTCAAGATAGGCTATTAAAATCCTAGATAGCTCATACCAGTAAGCCCACACTGGGGGTGGGTTTTTTCCCGCATTGGCGAGTGGGTTTTTTCCCGCTTGACTATATACTCAACAACCGTAAGAGTTACGACTTTAGTTTTAAAAACCTATTTAAATGGAGCTCAAAAATGGACCCCCCTTAAGCTGTCACACATTTATCGGAACTGGGAGATATATATTGGAAGATCATATTGTCAGATATCGCCAGCGACCGAAACCAGTGGAAACCATTGATGCAGCATGCTGAGAATTCTGTCGGTAGAAGCAGGCGGCTCCGGCCGGGCGCCTTAGGCGGCTTACCTAAGTCAGCACCAGACATGTGCAGGAGGATAAACTTGGGGGGGGGGGGTGGTGGGAGGCCGCCCGAAAAACCGGATTTTTCCGTTTTTTACCGGAAAAATCCGGATTCTGGGGGGGTGAGGGACCCCTCTGGGGGGTGAGCTCAGGTCTGGGGGAGGTGAAACCCCCCCCAAGCACACGTATGGTCAGCACCCTGGTGGGATGCTAACATATGTTATGGTTGGGTCTTGTGACTATTAACCATGCAAAAAATTTTTGCCTGCGGCTTGTTAGCCGCCTAGGAGAGTGATTCTTTCTGAATTTTCGGGGTGATTTTTTGTGAACGTTGCTATATTGTTGTTACTTGTTACATTGTTTATTTCGTCGTTTTTCTGTCACGTATCTACATAGCAGCTGATAGCGGTAGCATCACCACGCTCCTCCAGAGATGTGCAGACCTTGTGAAAATGATCCAAACCTCCGCATTTATATATTGCTTACTTTGCTCATTTTTCCACTTACAGGTGGATTTTCGTTCCCTTAGCTTTTATTGTAGTGGAAGGAAAGGAATGTTAAGAAGACGGGATAAGGACAGGACAACAATCGGTTTATAATTGTTGCTTAATGCCGTTAGTCTGTCGGATTATATATAAGGCCTTTTTCCTTGGCATTATGCATGGAATATAAAGTGGGATAACGTAATTTTTCACTGGAATGGTCTCTTCTTTTTTTCTGGGCGACTAAACTTCTAGCCATTCTTGCACATCCAGAAAAGATATACGTACGTATATATGCGTTTTAGTGCATATGAAGCATAGAGACATATGTACATGTAATGGTTAGGTTAGTTCATCTGTACATATATACTCATTTGTGCATAAATAGACCTATAGATGTATGTATATATATATATATATTATATATATATATACTTTCGTATATGTTTTGTTCTGTTCCATACGTATGTCTGTATATATTGGCGGCTGGATAAGGCATATATTATATAATGAGAAATGGAAGTGTATGTCTTTAGTGTATAGAAGAACCTTGGCTCGTCTTGTTCTTCTTTTTGCTTAGTGTATAGAAGAACCTTGGCTCGTCTTGTTCTTCTTTTTGCTGCCTTCTACGCTTCGTCCATGAAGACGTTTTGTCGTTTTCAATTTGGACCCGAGAATATGTATGTACCCCCTTTTTGCCTTCTGAACGCTCATAACGCACTGGAAAGCAAGCAAAGTTACTTTCATGGACTTACTTTATGTCTCTGTCTCTGTATGGTTTGACTTTTATGCTGTCTGTCCTTTCATCGTTTCCCCCCTCCCCATTCCCAGCCCAGCTCGCTGATATAACGTATACGTACCCGTACGTGTGTGTATATGTATTCGTGTATGTTTTATTCGTTTAGATTGATGCAAAATATAAGCCATATATATACGTATACGACGTACGTTATTATGCCTACGTAATGTTAAGGTTACGTCACTGATAGGAAGGCACGTAAGGCTGTTTTTGTTTCCGAGCCTACTACCTCTTCTTTCCCATACGTATTGTTTTTCTCAATGAATTTAGTGTCAGAAAGTCAAGGCTGGTGTTTTTGTTTTGTCTTCTTTTATGTTGTTTTGTTTCTATGTACGTACTGCTTACGTACGTAATCAAGAATTCTTGCAGATTATTTGCAAGCCAAAGAAACCTCGTATACATATGCATGCGTACATATATATCTGTGCCAAACGGTTCCGATTACCAGAAATGGTATATAATACTGTTGTACGTATATACCACTGGCTTTTTCCTAGGCAAAAATTTCTGGGGGGGAAGCAGTGTTTTTTTTGCTCAAAAAAGTGCGCAATGACACACTTTTTTTCTGAAATTAGCAAAAAATTTTGGGCTTGTGCGCACGCGTGCGCACTTTCTATAGCGGAACAAAGAGAAAATTACTGAAAATTAGTTGTTCTAAGTGCTCAGAAAAATTGCTTCTGGCTCTCAATTTAACAAAAATCTTGTTTTTTCGTGGGGGCTCCGCCCCCAGACCGCCGTACTTACTTTTATACAACTGCTATAACGCTAAGTTGTGACCTAACATTCGCTAAACATGCTAACATTAATATACAAACACCCGTGGCCTAATGCCGTATGAGCTAATCTAGCTTTATGGTGCAGCTCGCATTGCTCATGTTATGAAATAATTTTAATGTTTGTCTGGCAGTTTTTGGAGAAGTTTATATACACACGTTAATATAATATAACATAAAAGAAAGGGACGGTTTAATCCTGCAAGTAATTCATATAATGCAACACCCTAGGTAATTACAAAATAAAGTACAACACTTAAAAACGTTGAAAATACAGCCAGGTATGAATGTTAACAAACACAAGATCCAGAGATACAACCACACTAAAATTAAACGGTACATATCAACAAACTTATAGGTACAGTACAAGTTCTACATTTTACACGACTAAACAAAATCAAAAATGTAAAATAACTAACATTACGTACATTCATTATTTTTACGAATACATATTATGTATTCTACAGAAATAGCAAAACCACATATATAGACATTATTATATAATCAGAAATCGGTATTATGGGATTTTCTGTGATCAAGAACAACTTACATAATTGGTCAAAGTCTTTCGGCCCTAATCCCTCAGGCCCTGACCAATCATGATAGCATAACATTGAGGAATAGGCCTATACTTATTATAGGCTAGGGCGGGATTAGGACCACTATACTCATCATCAGAGAGATCCAGTACTAAGAAATTGAATTTTTATAAATGCATTTAGAAATAAATTTGTATGTACTGGTTAGGCCAGCCCCTCCGCAGAGGAACCTGAGTATTACGGTCGAAATCCTACCCGAAGTAATATTAGTATCTGGCGTGTCTGAATTAGCAGTAAAACTTTGAGTAGTTACACATGCCAGTAGATGATTGCTTATAGTTTAACAGGACCACAAAGTGAACATAACAATATGTCGGGCGACAGTGCCCATTGGAGGCCTAAGCCCAAGTTACAAGAGGCAAAAGCCCAAGTTACAAAGGGGCCTAAGCCCAAGTTACAAAGGGGGCCGAAGCCCAAGTTGCAGGAGTTAGTTTGATAGTGCAGAAATTGTTAGTATGCATAATTGGATAATACGAAAACAAAGAAACACCATCAAATAACATCGACATCATTTACTTACATATACAAATAGAATACACAAAGAAAGTCAGTCATTAACAGAAAAATGTTTAGATTCAGTTATGTGCAAATCTACACAGTAAATCATAAGCTTTTATTTAAGCTCAATCTGTTTTCTTTTGACTGCATGAATTTATCCAATACAGTCTGACTTTTTATGCAAGAGTTTCTTATCATAGTTCTGATTGCTCTATTGGAATATCCTCGACTTTGTAGAGCCATTTTAAGTTTTAGTATTGATGATATGAAATCATCGAATGCAGTATTTAAAAGTCCTACGTATTCGTTCAACTTGACATTTAATATATACTTACTTACTTTTATACAACTGCTATAACGCTAAGTTGTGACCTAACATTCACTAAACATGCTAACATTAATATACAAACACCCGTGGCCTAATGCCGTATGAGCTAATCTAGCTTTATGGTGCAGCTCGCATTGCTCATGTTATGAAATAATTTTAATGTTTGTCTGGCAGTTTTTGGAGAAGTTTATATACACACGTTAATATAATATAATACAGAACAAACTTTAACAGGAGGTTTTGTCAGCTAGGATTATGTGTTCTATCAGTGCTTTCTTGCCCACCGACGCTTCAAAAAACATTTAAAAATAGATAATGCCCCGGGCTGAGCCCTGAAAATTCAAAATCACTTCTGAAACTACGTAATTTTCGATGAAATTTCAAACCAACATTTATTTTTGTTTTTATTAAAAGCAGTGAGGAATCTTGAAATGAAAATAACTTAAAAATTGCCAATAGTTTTCATCATCTCGCTAAATACATATACAGAAAACAAATTTACTGCAACAAATAAAGCTTTTGAGAGTTATAATAGTGAAATGTTTGCTATGTATTCTTGAAATCTGTATTATATTGCTTCTGGGGGCTCAGCCTTCAGACCCCCCGTTCCGAAGTAGGTTGGGTTTCCTAATCCACATTAAGTTCTGGCATCTTATATATAACCTGCAGCTCTGAAAGTTGTAGTAAAGTCAGATAATTACTAATAAATCCAAAACAGCAATTTTATGCGAAATTATAGCTTTTTTCCTGCTATGCGCACTTTTTTAGCAATTTGCGCAAAAAATTTTGGGGCAGTGCGCAGAAGAGCGCAAAAGTGCGCAAAAGTGTCCGAGCAAAAAAACACAGGGGGGGAAGTCTGGGGGGGGGATTCCTCCCAGGTCTGGGGGGGGCTCGGATTTCTGGGGGGGGGGGAAGAAAAATTTTCCGAAAAATGCCTAAAAATAGCTATTTTTTGCTGCTGAGCTAAAAAATTAACTATTTTTAGCTTAAATTTAAGCTTAAAATAGCTAAAAATGCTTAAAAATAGGTAAAAATCCGGCGAAGCCGGAAAAATTTTTAAAAATTTCCCCTCAAAACCCTATTTTTCCGGACACTTTAGAGTTCTGGGGGGGGAAGGCCCGAATTCTGGGGGGGCAACCCAAGTCGGGGGGGCAAGGGGGGCCCACCCCCCCCCCCCCTGTAGGAAAAAGCCAGGGTACCACGTATATATATTCAAAACTGATATAGAGCATTTATAATTGATTTGGTCACCTATTTAGTTTTTTATTTTAGATGGAAAAGGTGGTGGATCGTATGCTGGACGAGAAGACTGGTGTTCCGGTGAAGACTGTCAAAAGTTTCCTGTCAAAGATTCCCAGCGTGTTTACTGGAATTGATCTGATCCAGTGGATCATTCAGAACATTCCTGTCGACGATCAAGGTTGAATTACTACAGTTTGAGTAACTGTTTGATTAGGCAAAGTTTGAATGTGACTATTTAAAACGTAGGGATCAAGTAAACAATCCCCCAGCCTCAATTGCCGGGAGGGAAGATAGTCTACTTGATTTTACAAAGCTTAACCAATTGTGCTCTAACTTTGTGTGGGTGCACTCCATCACATTATCTGACTGGTAAAAAAATTTTAAAATAGTAATAAATTTTTAAATTTGAACGTTTTAAGTCTTTTAATGAATTGAACCAAATTTTTTTGCCATCGATCTTGCTGAAACGATCTTTCTGTGTCGTAGAAGACGAATGCGAAGTCTGTTTTTGATCCAATTGTTCCTTATTTCAGTATATAAGCTAAAGCAGTAAGCTTACTATGTAAGCTTATGCTGAACTATCGAAGAACGGTATTCAGATTCTTGTTTTACTGCCCTGAAAACCTCATTCTCAGTAAAATCAAAGACAAAAAGTTTTTGGTTTCCCTTGATCCACCCAAAAAACTTAAAAATATTTAAAATTTTTTAAGATTTGATTACTAATCGATCAAACGTGTGTTGGAATGCACCCACATAAAGTTTTAACCACTTGGGCCAAGTTTTAGGTTAGATAAAGCGCGGGGGGGGGGAAGATAGTTTACTTGGGAATTTGGAGGGGTTGGGGATTGTTTACTTGATCCGAACGTGGACTTTCATGAAAAAATACTTCCCTTGCTGATTGCAGGCTACAGTCACTCAAGTAAAGTCTTACTTAACCCGATCCAGGAGAGAACCATTGGGCCCTGTGTAACGCAGTAAACGTGGCTATGCAGCGTTGCATTGTAAAATATATATCCTTGTACGTAGCCACTTTAGGAGCATACTTGTGAGGGTGTCTAGGAGGAGTTAGGAGTAACTAGTTGTAAGTATCCTCCATGCTTCTGCTAGGACTGAATTACGAGAGTAGTAATTATAGTCAGGAGTCTCCTGATGTAAATGTGTGAAAGGCCCGACAAGATTTTGTTTTTTCTTCTTATTTTAGCAGAAGCCATTCATCTATCTCACCAGCTGGCTTGTCATGGCTATCTCTTCCCCATTGATGATCATGTCCTCACAGTCAAACATGATAACACCTTTTATCGATTTCAGGTATATCATCGAATCAAAAATAAATAAAATCCATTTTTTAATTATTTATTTTATATATACTGTTTGCCTAATTAGCCGGAATCCGGATTATGTTGATGGCATATTTCCTCACCGTTGGTTAGTTACGCAATATCCAAACACGATAGCGTTTTTATGTTCCTTCTTTGATTTTAGACGCCTTACTTTTGGCCTTCCAACTGTTGGGAACCCGAAAACACTGACTATGGTAAGACTACAAGGAAACTACTTTCCTAATTTCAATCTTGAAACTGGAGAACTTACATGACATAATATGGGTATAAAGGCGTCTGCGCGGCCCCCTGGAGACAGTGTGGACCTGGTGCCAGCTAATTAGAGGTCCGGGAGGGGTAAAAAGGTTACCATCGTAAAGTACTCGAGCAGTACTACAAGTATCACCATACTTTTGGTTAAAATTCCAGACTTCGAAATTTTGCACTAGGCTGGAGTTACCGTGCGTTTTTTTCTCGGTTAATAACGCTTTACGGAAGTGCATATGTCAGCGCAGTGTTGGAACGATATGGGCATTTTGGCCCAATACTACTTCGCTTCGCCGAGCAACCCATATTCGCGGGCTTTCAGGCTTCGCCATGGCGATTGCCATATACAAAGCAATTATATAATGTCAGTCAATAATTACAATTCCAGCAGTTATATATACGTAAACTATATCTATCATAGGTTAACGCGGGGGGGGTCTGGGGGGGTCCAAGCCCCCCCCCCAACCCGGACAAGGTACAAGCCCTACCGCCGTCGGGGACAAGGGGTAACGAAAAAATGGCCAAGGGATAGGCAAAATTAGCCGGAACAAATTAGTGTTTCCACTAAAATTTCAAAAAATTTCCGGCTTAGCCGGAATTTTTTTAGCAAAAATGTTTAATTTTTCAAAAAAATCGGGCAAAATTTTGAAAGTTTTTTCAAAAAATTGAACATTTCTTGCAAATTTTGATAAAAAATTGCAAATTTTAATAAAATTAGCGTTAATTTTTTGAAAAATTTTACAAATCTATTTTGGAGGTACAAGCCCCCCTGAAAATTTTTGTTCAAGGTACAAGCCCCCTCAAAATTTTCTGGGGACAAGCCCCCCCCCAGGACCCGAACCTATGTTAATGTATGATATCTATAGTATATAATTTGGTTGTCCTGGACTATGACTAGCAACGAGAAAAAACCAAGGCCATGATTGTAACGCTAACGGTTGAATAGAAATAGAAGATCGTCGGAGAGTGTCCTAATCCTGAAGTTATTGTTGAAATATATATATAGTTTATCGAATGAAATGTTTGCTTCCACTAAAATTCGTTTATCATAGTCGTATATTATCTACGTACCGTAACTAAATCTGAACACTGGCACATATATATTATAACTTTTTCAGTCCGCGAATATGGGTTGCTCGGCGAAGCTGTGCCCATATTAATTCGCCCACAACCTAGTCCTCTTCTTTTTTGAACCTAGCCCCATATTAAACATTTTTAAGACTAGTCCTCTCTTGATTTTACAACCTCACCATTACCCATATTACTTTTTCATGCTCCGGAGGAGCATTTTTATTACTTGTTTTATTACCTCAATCGGTCAGTTTGGACATCTAAGATCGGTACCTGTGCAATGCCAGTTTCCCATACATAGTGTTTTGTGGACGCCCCTCGTTGTGCATTTGCTTGCTTTCACAATATGACGGCAAGCATCTTTTGTTCGCGTGAACCCGTTGCAACGGGTTGTTAGTAACGGCGGACGTTTTGATGAGCGCCAGCGGGCTTGACGTGCGTCACGTCGGCGCACGTCCTTTTGCCTCCACGACTATACATAAGGACACCTTAACCATGCTGCCTAACGAATTCGAAAAGCAAACATGGAATATATATTGGCAAAAATCGGAAAATTTTAGCCTTTTGATGTGAAAAGTTGGTGAGTGGTCAAGAGCACTGATTCCAATTTTCTGTAGTAACGAATGTCCCCAAAGTTACAAGAGCATGATATGAATATAATATTGTGGGTTATTTTAGGCAAAAAAAGTGGGGGTGGGGAGAGTGGGGGAGGAGGTCCAAAAGTGGGGGTGATAAAATGGTGTAAATATGCCAAAGATACAGTAAAAAGCCTATACTGCTATAACTGTGCTGAAAAGTGATCAGAAATTGAGTTTGAGTACCAAAATAGACAAGTTTCGACCAAAAGTCCGGAGAAGCCGGAAATTTTTTGGAAATTGTGACCAAAACTCCTTAAAATTTGGGATTTGCTGGACACCTTATAGTGATTGGAGGAAGAGTAAGCCCAAATAAGGGGGGAGTGGTGCGGTGCGAGGGAGGGGGGAGAGGTCGAGTGGTGGACCCCAAAAAGCGGAGGATACCCCCCCCCCACTAAAGTAAACCAGGTTTTTAGGTGAGTGTTTACTGCATCTGTGTCTTGATTGTTTTTCAGCGGTCTATTTATGCAAGCGAACAATGCAGAACAAGGCCCATCTGGAGTTGGAGGACTTTGAGGCAGAGAATTTGGCCAAACTACAGAAACAGTTTTCGCGGAAATGGGAATTTATATTCATGCAAGCCGAGGCTCAATATAAGTTAGTGGCCCTCTGTATTGTGAGGATTTGTTTAACCAGGGGCACACTCATATACACTGTGGGTGTTTATTCCTTGTACGAAGCTACGGATAAGAATTGCTAAGGATCGGCGCCGTAACTGAAACAAGACGTTAATACATATTTGTGTGACCAAAATTTAAATTTTGTTTTTTTAGAGTTGATAAGAAACGTGACCGATTAGAGCGTCAAATTCTGGACAGCCAAGAGCGGGCTTTTTGGGATGTCCACCGGCCCGTTGTAAGTAGCTATGTTTAATTCGTGATTGAAAAATAAATTAAGATTTTGAGTTATTTAAAAGCTTTTTAAAACACTTAAAATGTGTTTTTATGCCTAAGTCATCCACGGCAGTTAAGGTGGGGGTATCTTTTTGTGCAGTGCTTTTGTGCTGATTTTTTAAAACGCTGTAACTTTTGCAATTGTGGGAGTTGGAAAGAGCTTTATATTATACATCGTTTTAAAGCTTATTATCTGTATATTCACATGAGCTTACTTTCTTATCTTTTGGCCTAAAAATACGGGCTTGTCCCAGAATGTTGAAGAGCACGGAAATAGGTTATTTCGTAAGTTTTAGCCACTTACGTAAGGGATTAAAGCCGTATGAGTCAAAAACACCCGAAAGGAAGCCGGCACCTTAAATGCTTTGGAACGTAATTACTTAATTTATTCCATGACATAAGAATTATTTTGGTTGAGTTTCCTTCCCAATCAATGATTTAATTAAATCAATAAAATTATTGTGTTGCATAATACGTATGTGATATGCAATACAGTTTACAACACTGTGTAAAACTAAACTAATGTATTTTAATTCTAATTTAAATTTAAATTTAAATTCAAAGAAACCACTGCAAATACAAATTGCACGTATTATGCTGGATCTCTATATTGCTTTGTCCTTCTGGTTGACTACCTTTTTCTGATTCCTTTTTAGCCGGGTTGTGTGAACACCACCGAAGTGGATTTTCGAAAGCTCAGTCAGCGCGCTCACAGAAATATGTCTGTATGTTCTTTGGATCATGTTTTTCTCTCAGATCTTGCCTTTTTTCTAATTGTTGTTGTTGTTATTGCCGGGCTACTCAGCCAAGAGGATGAGGACGCTAACCTTTGTAACCTCTAACCTTTTTTCTGTTCTGGGATCTCAGTATGAACATTATGAACAGTCAGTATGAACATGCTTTTGGATGAGCCTGTTTTAATAGTTTAGGTGATTGCAGTTGACTGAAATTTGACTGATGCTACATACGATAATTAGGCACATTGATTTTTTAAATGCTATGCATGTCTGAATGCAGCTGTTCTATTTTTCAGATGTCACCGCGTGGAGGATCTCGCAGTCTATCTCCCCGAAACGATCACATTGAAGCAATAAAAATGGAGGTATTGACATTAGAATTAAAATAAAGCAGTTCGTATTTGCCTACTGTATTACCTGAAAACTTGGAATACCATTTCCTGTAAAGTGTCGAAGGTCGTCAGAGGCGAACATGGGGCGGGGGTGGGTGGGGGTGCGGTAGCCCCCCCCCCAAATCTGATGTAAAGAAAAAATTTAATTGTTCTTTGCAGCGTGAAAATACGAAGCGTGAAAATACGAAATGTTGCAACCCTCGGTGCGAAATTTCTCAATCTACACTTATGTTCGCTTTTTAAGCCTTTCCATAGCATTTCTTTAACATTTTCAGAAACTTTTCGAGTTCTGGAGGGCTTCCCAGTTTTGCAAACGTTTGCATATCCGCCCTCCCCTTCAACAAGAAAAACCGCTTTTGTGCACCTTTGAGGATCGTAGAGTCCCTAAATTTATTCTGTAATTGGCTCATATGCTTGTCTGAGAAGTTCTTGGAATTTATCTTACGTGGAACTGACCGGCTTAGACACTGAAAAAGCTTTATATATTTTTAGTTGTTTCTGTACAAATTAGTTTAGACTTCTTTTTTCTTGCTTGTACTCTACGTATTTGATTTGTTGCGATATTTCAGATCGAAATGATTGAGGGTAGATTGGCTAGGAACGTTTTGAAGACCTCAAAAGTAGCAGAAGCGTAAGTGATTTTAGTTGTAGCATTCCTACACACCTTCCTAGTATTCAGGGGTTCGGAACTCCCTTTTTTGGCGAAAAATAAAACTTTTTGGTGCAAATTAGACCATTTTTGAAAAAATTTAGGTCTGAACCCCCTGTTTTGGATAGGACCCTCCCCTTTCAAAATCCCGGATGCGCCCTTGTAATCCTTCATAGCACTAGAGTGTATGGGCCTCATCTGGCAGCCAGTTATATTTTTGTACTTTCTTTGATGTACCACTTGCTTTTTTCATCAATGTTTTATTTTTAGATACATCTTGTTTTGGGATCAGCGGTTGGAATTCGATGGCTTCATCACCCCTTCTGAGCCTCCTAATCCCTGGATATTTGATGTGACAGAACTTTGGCTGGAGGATAAGGCTTGGTTCGTTTATCCAGTAGTTTTTCTTTTAAAATTTTCAACTATTTGTAACTTTTGTTTAAAAAAGACATCCTAGGACTGTTCCTTAAAAATTAGGATAGCTGTACGTAATTTTGTACTTATGCCTCTCTTCTGTTTACGGATTTTGCGAAATGGCGGTAACTTCCTCGAAATTCTCTCAGAAAAGAATGAAAGTATATAAACAGCCGTTAGCATTATGTTGATATTATTTATTAATTTTTAATTCTTGTTTCTTCTTACTTTAGCATTGAAGTGTCACCCCGTCGTGTGAAGCGATGGTCTCTGTCCCTTGACGAGTTGCTGCAAGACCAAGTCGGTAGGGATACCTTCATGCGATTCCTTGAAAAAATCTATGCTGCCGAAAACTTGCGGTACGTTTATTTAATTAGAACAAAATGTGATTCCTTCAGACACGCGAAATTTTTGTAAATTGTCGTTTTCGATTGTTTAAATTATTATATTCCTCTTCAAGCATATGTGCTGTCAAATTTTGCATTGTTTTTGCATTGCATTTTTTGGCTTATCAATCAATAGTTGATTAAAGATGGTAATCATTTCCGCTCATTTGCCCAAGAACATAAGGCCCGGTTTACACTAGCGCACAAGCACAAGCACAAGCACACCCGGCTCACACTATTGAAAGCTTGCACAAGAACAAGCACACGCACAACGAACGCAGATTGAATTATTATTGCACAGGCAGAGCGCCAACAGTCATACAAAGTTGTTCTGCCCTATAAACGGAAGTCCCGGCAAGGCTGAATTTCAAATTCTGTTGTGCTTTGCTTGTGCCATAGTTTGAACGGCTCTGTCTTGTGCCTGTGCTTGTGTTTGCTTGTTCTTGTGCTTATGTCTGTGCTTATGCTTGTGTGCTAGTGTGAACCGGGCCTAATTATTGTTGAGCTGTGTACAAGTTGACAGTCCTTAGTTGCTATTAAGATTTTAATCGATACTAGTTGTTTAGTTTTATTTTAGTTTTTGGGAAGCAGCTCAGCGATTAAAAGGTTCTTCCAGTAAGGACGTGCCAGTGCTCGTTCATGATATTTACGAGTATGTTTTTCTTTGGTTTGCTTACAATTCCTTTTGAATTATGTTTTACAGTTTAAATAGTTCCCATTAGCCAACCGCAACTAGTAGACGTTTTTTTCATTCCCACCAATTCGGTCTTGTGAATGGACAATTTTTTGGTTTTTGAATTTATTTTAATCCATTTGTTGGGAAATAAATGACGTAGGGGTAGTAAATAATTTAGTTAAATACTGCGCGTTTGTACTGTTCAATAAAAAAGTCATGGAGTTTAGCTTTAACTTTTGGTACAACTCGTTAGTTTATTTTTCTCTCATTATGATCAAATATTCCAGCTCTATATTCATTCTTGTTCCAAGGTCTTCAATGTTTACTTTTTGTTTCTGATTTTATTTTATTTTTTGAGATATATACAAACGGTTTTCTATTTCTCTTTTGTAGAGAATTTTTCGGACCAAATGCTGCATTCCCTGTGAACGTGGACAGTAAGATTGTGGATGTGACAAAGCGGAACATGGA
This sequence comes from Trissonchulus latispiculum, assembly GCA_030248195.1. Classification (NCBI taxonomy): domain Eukaryota; kingdom Metazoa; phylum Nematoda; class Enoplea; order Enoplida; family Ironidae; genus Trissonchulus; species Trissonchulus latispiculum. The sequence goes on along the minus strand of JASAND010028942.1, from coordinate 4,735 downwards.
ATCCCCTTCCCGATGGACGTTTGATGATGCGGTGGTAAATGTTTACCTTTAAATTCCGGCTGCCCCTCCCACGCACGCCACTAGTCTTTCATTTTGGAAATAACATAGAAAGCACAGAAAATTTACCATATTTACCATACCAGAGAATATTTATCCTACTGATAGTGTTTTAATATAGTTCGATAAGCTTTCTCGTTCGTAGTGCCAGTTTAGTGACAAGACAGAATTGTGTTCACCATACGTCTGCATTAAAAATTTTCAATTTCGGAATTTTGCCGGAATTCTTATAAATTTTTGGTTGTCTTTCCTATTTCAAGGCTCAAAGGTACGTACACAGCTTTTAGCTCATTTTGTCATTTCTTAATTTAGGATTTTCTTTACTGATTGTAGGAACACATTTACACATTAATGAAGAACGACTCCTATCAGCTATTCCTTCGATCTGACATGTACAAGGATCTCGGTGCTCGAAAAAAGGTGAGATAATTAATTGGTTATCCCGTTGTGATCTTAAAGTGATGGGAAAACTATCTGCAAAAATGGTTTGAGGAATTTTCCAACAAACAGTGCTCAAAATGCACCTAATTCCGGTTTCAGCTCATTTCACTGAAGCTTCTGCGGTGACTGAGTTGATAAAGCATATCCTATGGTTTGTGGGTTCCAGAAGCCCAGGTTTTTCGGTTTAACTTTTTTCTTTGGTAGTAAATTGAAAATTACTGTGACTGCTGTGAGTGTACCCTGATTACGCTCGTAAGCTTGCAAGCTGCAGTAATCAGTGACCAGGCCCGCACCCAGTATTTTGAAAAGGGGGAGGGGTCGAAGGTAAAATGCAATGGAGAATCTGGGGGCGGACCCCCAAGAAGTTGAAGAATTTGTGCATTTTGCCCAAAAATCGTACACTGGATGCTTATTTCTTTCAAAATGTAAAAAATTTCGCCTTGAAATTTTTGAAACGGCTGGTTTTACTGGAAAATTGGTAAAAATGTTTCCCTTTTGTCACCTGAAAGAAGAGGTCTGCCCCTGAGACCCCTCCTCCCGGTGCGGCCTTGTCAGTGACATTAACTAATTAATTACTTAATTAAATAGTTTTGCTGTGTCTTTCAGGGAGCTACCAAGCAGTCAGGTTTTCGCAGCATAGTCCCAGTGCCTGCCCGGTGGCAGTAGCCCTTCCCTTCTCTCCCTCCTCTTTCCTCCATCCATTTCTGAAATCTGCATTCCTTTCTCTTTTTTCTACTCTTTCTCTCCCTCTATTCTGCTGGACATTTCCAATCTGCCTCGGTCATTCTATAGAGATGCCACATTCTTGCACTAAAGCAGAACCTCCCCCACCCCAACCTTGTTTTTTGTTGCCTCAGAGAGAAACACTCTCATTCCCTCCTCCTATAAACTATTCAAACTGCCGAGAAGATCCACCCCCCATAATTTTGCTCTACCCGACCTTCCCTATAACTCAGTTCAATGCATTCAGCTCCTATCATTGCTTGCCCCATTTCCTGTGTTTCAAGTTTCAGTTTTTCTCTCTCTGTGCTACATTTGTATTTTTGTAGTGAACATATAAATGTCTGTTCTATTCTGTTCTGTTGTTTTCGAGTTCGTGTTTACTGTTTGTTAGCAAATCTGTTGTCAGACGGTTTTTTGTTGTACTGGTTGAATGTATGTTAAACTCAGGATGGCTGATTTGGTTAAATTTTGCTGTGATTTACTACACCATTTTTCCCCACTTTTTCCGCCGCTGTCACGAAAACTGCTCATTTTTTCACTATAAAGGAAAGTATATTTATATATTTAAGCTTTCTATCCACAACCAAAAACCCCTCAAATCAGTCTAGTGGAAGGGGATCATAAATTAGATGCTGCCCCTTCCCCTGCCCCCTTCTTAAATTGTGCAAGCTTTGTAACATAGTGCATAACTGTGATCGTGTGAATGTTTTGTGGATGTAAATTCACCTGGATCATGGATTGCTTTTTTGTTTGTGCCATATCTTTAGGTCAATCATCTTTTCAGTTTCAAAATACTGTTTCTGTACTCAGTATCAGCTGTTTTATAATTTCATTGTTTTTTCGTGCATTCTGATCAAGCTTTATGCCCCCAGAATAGAATGCATACGTATTCTTACATTGAAGATTGTGTCCGCAATCATGAGAACTTTAAAACTTTCCAAATTTTGTAGGGGGAAATTCTCCAGTTTTGGTTATAATTAGGAATTGATTTTTGTTGTGTACAACACTTTTTCTGTCGTGTATTCACTGTTAGATTAACTTAGCGCCAAAACGGCCCTCCTATAGAACTATTACTGTTACATCTTCAAAGGTATTAATCTGTGAAGCTTTACTGGTGATATTTTTATCATATTGTGTTTTTTTAGATTTGTAGTAGAATGTTCAGTGCAGTTCTTTTCTGTATAGTTTTTTCTTTGTTTCTCTATTGTTGCAGAATTTTTGTTATATTTCTTCATGGGCTGTTCAATTGTGCTGAAAACAAAATTTTGTAGCTTAGGTTTAATACATAATTATCAGTGTGTGAAAAAATACTTAATTCTTTTATATTATTGTTGATTATAATATATGCAATGCTGTGTCCGTTTCTGTAAATTACTATAAGCTAACTCAATTGCATCGACTCAGATGTCTGAAATAGCAAAACTACTCCCTGAATTTGAAATGTTGCGTTAAATACCTCAATTCACTTTGTCTTAATAGGAAATGTATTTAACTTGCAAGGCACTGAAAGTGATTTTTTAGTTTAAAACTCAGTACGTAAAAGTTTGGTCCCCCCCCTTTTTAGTAAAATGTGACATTTACTTTTCCTTTTCCATTGAGGGGTTTTGCAGATTTCGTTCACCCTGAATGCCTACTTTTCCTCCAACAGAAACTGTGTGTCTGTTTTCCTCTGTGCGGGGATTAAGCCGATATTAGAATCTCTGTCTTTGATATGATCTAATGTATGTATCAGAAAGAGCTCCTTGCCGTTTTATCACTAGTCATTGCGCTAGTCCTGATGTTTTTTGTTGTAATATTTACTTTTGAATGAATTATTTTAAGTAAATATGTATCTTTTTGAAAAGGCAGTTGGTTACGTCATGCTGTCTCTTAAGTTTACACTTCCATGTCAGGACAAAAGTTAGAACCGCAAGAACCCCCACTAGAAAAAAGAGGTTCTCAATTTTTCATGCGGTCGTATAAAGTTCGAGAACGATTACGACTGTGCGTTGTCTATTATACAGACATTTCTTCAAGCTTTATTGTGTCGTCTTTTAGGTGTTCTTATGCAAACATTGTACAAAATTAAGCGACATTGTACAAAATTAAGCGAATTTCTAGAAAATTAAGGTTGCTGGGGTCTTCCTGGTTTCTCACGAATTTATACGAAACGTGCAAGTATAAACAAGAAACCGTGAAGTATAAATGAGAAAGAAGAAGAAAGTCATGTACCACCGAAGGTCCGAAAAATTCGGACCTCCGGTGGGACTCGAACCCACGACATTTTGCGCACTAGGCAAACGCTCTGCCGACTGAGCTACTAGTATAAACCTGAAATCGACATTCCTGTGTGCTGTGAGTCGCATATGTAATTCATAATAGTCTCTAGAGACGTTAGAAACCCACAAACTCCGAAACCCATAGATTCATAACCGTTCACTCTGCAAAACTTTAGATAAGTTGCGGATCAAATCTTTGCTAAAAGTTAAGAGCCTCCAATTAGTTTAGTGTTTAAGGCGGCCGACGACTTTCGCTCGCCAACCCAGCCACCGGCTACCGACCGGCCAGGATGCAAATCAACAGTCAAATTTACAATTTAGAGCAACTAAGCTTAAAATGAACTCCATATCTGGTTTTTGTCTGTTTGTGCAATCAGGGTACACTTGTTACAACTACGTTTTTCTACTATAACACCCGAAAATTATTGTCTTAGCAGTCATAATAGTTGCTCCGCAAACGCTGGCCGAAGGGTCCGGCCAGTGAAACCTCGGCCGGCCTCAAACACTAACCTAGGGTGGCCTCCAATAACCCCAACAACCGTCAACAAAAATTTATAATTACGCATTTATATTACCAGTCATTTACGAATTAAGTCTCATCGAAAAGTTAAGAACCCCAACGAGAAAATTGAATGTATGTAGCTATGGATCAAATCTCTTAGTATAGCGTGTGAATTTGTTTGAAGGTATGAGTCTCGGGAGGGGGGTCAGCCGTTATCATGCAGATCATGTCGAAAGCCTTGCAGTTATAGCTTTGTTCTACCGTTGCGTTTGCGATTATAACTACCCTGATTTCAGCTATTTAGAATAGCCGGCGTATTCATTGAATCAGTTCACATTAGGTACCTAAATTATTGTTATTCCGAAATTATTCTATGAGAAAACTAGGCATGAGGGCTGAAAAGGACCCCTCGTGCCAAGTTTTTTAAATTTCTATTTCGTTTTATTTTTAAAAATATCTTCTTGAATCAAAGGCAGTTTTCCTTTTTTCCTATTTGAGAGCTCGCAGCTCTTCTGCAGCCGCCATTTTCGGTATTTTTCTAATACTCCGGCGGATGCATTCAGTTAAACTTAGTTTAAAGTTGTCCAATGCATGAGCTTATGAAACATTAACAAACCTATGTAAACTCTTAAAAAGACTCCTGTAGAAATTACAGGAATTCTTGTAGTTTTCTACAAAAGTGCTCCTGTGCAGTCAGTCATTAGCGGAGCTTCCTGTATTTTCCACAAAAGCAACTTTTGTATTTTTACCGGCA
>JASAND010028941.1:0-12457 GCA_030248195.1 Trissonchulus latispiculum | reverse complement strand
TATTGCTTCGTTCAGTTACGTATTGCTAGAAGAGGTGGACAATCGACAACAAGTTTACGGGTCAAAAACTGAAAAGGTGGAGCTATTGAAGGTACCGTGGAAGAGTGCCGGTGGATATCAAGGCTTGCACTTCATTCTCACCTACAGAAGTGGGGTTTGTCCTCGGCAGCATGGCCGTCCTTGCTGGCTTCCATATGTAGACAAAATCAGCAAGGATTCAGCAAGATAAAACAAGTAAATGTACACTCAAGCATTTTCTTTGAATGTTTCCTCATAGCCACTGTTTCGAAGGTGTACAAGGCTGCGAGGAAGAGATTCGTTCACTGTACGGTCAAGGAATTGCGTTTTCGGATTTCTCTAACTTGTTCGTGCACTCTAAACCAACTCCAACTAGAATGCTTAAATTTTGGCTAACAAAGAGCGAAGTCTTATTTACTATCGAGCAAGTGCTGGGCAGATAGCACATATTTCTACAAGTTTTCTCGCAGGGCAGAGACCTTGAATATGACAGACTCCTATCGGAGGACCAAGCCTGAGTAGACCATGGTAACGTCTAGGGTAACATTTTCCTTACTGGCCTTATTACTTTTCCTTATTTTCCTTATGGCCAGGCCCCAGCGAGCAAGATTTCTTGAACTGAGCTCCTACTGCTGGATGATGAGTTTTCTTATTGGAGCCACAGTCAGAATTGAAATAATAACATCAACAGACATCGGAATGGCCTTTCGCAGCTGTTCAGAGTAGCAATCGTGGAGTGCTCAGCCGTCTCAAAAGGCTTGAAATGGATGGAAAGCAGTTTGTAATATGACGAGGTGTGGGCTTCTTTCCAGAATAATTTTTACGAAAAGTACAGGTGTTCTGAGGAGCAACCGATTTCCAAAGTGTGTGTACATATGACAGGGTTTTCCAAAGAATCGTACACATGGAGCGATTGGTTTAAAAACCCTTCTCGTCTATCATCTTGACGCAAGCAATTTTTTCAAATTCCGACCCGGAGTGAGAAATGCAAGTTTAAATTTCCGGATTTTCGTGATTTTTCGACGGTCGGTATAACTCGACCTTAGTCCCTCGGCATAACTAAGCCACATAACTAGAGCTTGCCTCACCGGTTTGGTCTCAAACTGTCACACAACAATGCTAAGTCTTAAGAAAGTAACTGCTAAAAATTGTAGTCTTTTTGAAAATTATAGTAAAATTATGCTCTACGTTATTACTCTTAAGCAGTACAACTATGTTAAAAATTACTTTATTCGGTTAAGATACTAGTAATAGTCTTGGTACTACTGAACATCTCGAATTGTGACGCCCTTGTCCAAACTAAGCTTGACATTGATTGGCATATAGCTACGGCTATCGATCAATGCATACACTTTTGCGACTTGTGTCAAGAAGAAAAGCTTCTCAGCTTGTCAAAGGCTTTCGAACGTGCTAAAATTTGTTTAATTTCGGACAACCTAGAAATTATCAAATTTTTGAGCGCAGTGTAAATAAAGCCTGTCTTTATATTTTACACGTTGATCAGAAGCTGATGCAATGAAATATTTCATGTTCTTCAAGAATTCTAATAAGAGCTTTTTTTCGTTAAGAGAATGTTTGTTTATTTTTGATTTCTTTAATATCGTTACATAGTGTTGCAGGAACGCAAAGTGTGATGAGAAACATGCAATACCGTTGCCGATTGTCTCTGGTAGTCTCTTGGCCGTTCAGGTGCTTTCTTTTATTCAACTACTGATGGCTTTTGGTTGCGAACTTACTAAATACTTTATTAAATATTGAGTTCTGCCTCCTCGCTGGCGGGAATTTCCAGAAATAGAGCTGGCATAGCAAGATACATCAAACGAGCTAGCAGAATTCCGTAACCATTCAAGCCTTCTGGCGATATTCCAACATTTCTATCGGTCCTTGCATCTAAATCTCTACTATATAGTACATCTATATTACTTGAAGAATACCCTTGACGTATATTTTATATATGTATCTATTATATATATATGTATATATATATGTATATATATATATATATATATATATATATATATATATATATATATATATATTAGAGGAAAATAAATCAAAACAAATCATTTTTGTTTGTCGCTAATATTTATAAAATATCTTGCACACGAGTTTCGACACTCGTAGGGTGACAATAACTACCGTTTTGAGTTGCGCTGGCTCGAAAGTCAAGTACAGCTAATTCCAGTAGTGAATTGCCGAAGCCAGCAAGATTCCAACCTTGCTGGCTGATTTCCAACGGAGTCAGCTTTTTATCCAAAAAGCTGGCTCAATTTCAACGAAAGCTCACGAGGCAAAGACCAGCTAGCATGAATCCATCCATGCCAGCATGATTCCGTGGAACTTATTTTTGATTAAGTCTAGTCAGCGGGTCAGCTGAATTCCGTGGAAAAATTTTGGTGCAAAACCTCGCTTGAGCAAATCCGCGGAATCTTGCTTGGTAAGGTGTAGTCATTGTCTTTTGATAGACGCATCACTCATGAAAAATATGTTAATGTCTCGAAACGTTTTGAAGCGAACTTACTTTGTGAAATGTTTCCAGACGAAATGTTTCCAAACCTGCAAAAACAGAACTGAAATGTTTTGCAACTGAGCCCCAGTTTTCGTGAAACGATCTGCAGACTGTATTCCAAGGTAGTTTATGTGCCATGCTGGAAGCTAGCTATGCACTGAATGCAAAGTGTGCTGCTGCAGCAGCAGCCTTTTGCAAAGAGAATTTCAAACTTTGCTATGTGAGTGAATAGCAATGTTTGGTTGACCATTCGGTTTGACAAGTCTTCAGGTATGTGGTTAACGGTTGCCTACTATGAGGTGATGGGTTAAGCAATTGCGGGGACTTGAACTCTCGTTATCTCAAAGATCTAGATGCTGAAGTAAAACGAATTCTTAAGAGCCGATACAAAGCAAGCAAACGATACAGCACACTCAACACCGAGCGACCTCGTTCAAGGAGATGAAGCTGACAATATATCAATAAAGCAGTTGTGACGGTAAAGTTATGCTCAACAGAACCTTCCTCCAGAAAAGCTTTCTCCTCGGAAAATATCACTGGTGCAAAATTTCCACCGGAAAAATATCACCAGTGAAATTTTTCACGAGGGGAAGATGTAACCGCTGAGCTGTAATTAAACATGAAAACCAATTTTCAGGATTTAGGCTGTTTTGTTATTAAAAATACTAACAAATAACTAATTAATTGAATTCAATTATCAATCTTCACCTCACCTGTTGTTATCAAACTAGCACATAAGGACAAGGATCTCCGCTCTGGCAACTTAAAAGAACCCCAAAAGTTAGGATATTCATATGCCTTCTTCCCTACTTAGAGTGATGGCACACAGTTTTGAGTTCCTGATTGGGTTCCCTTCCCTCACCTGTTCTGCTCTCAAACTTTCTAGGGGGAATAACTTTTTCGTGAAACCGGCATTACTAGTGTGCTGTTAAATGAAATTAAACGTTGTAACCTTGCTAAATCTTGAAGAAACTTGTACATAGAATCAGGTTTAACTGTGTCCTTTAACTTAAAATTACTTTAACTTAATTTGAAGTTAGTCATTTGCTGCGAATCACTGTCTAATTACTGGTCGAGTTCTTGGGCAGGTCACGTAATGTAACGTAACAGATTACGTACTCCGGCTACGGCTGTTGCTCACTCCATAAGCTCACTCACTGTTGTAATGATTATAAAAAATGGCAGAAAGAGGGTTGAGTACGGAGCAGCTTTCCGCGATCCTTTAAGATGGAGTGAAGAGGTGCGAAAAATACTTGCAATCGCAAACGCTCTTTATTTTTTGGCCTAACAAACTGACTGTAGGATATGCATTTGTCAAAAGACTCTTATCCCGATACGAAGCTAAGAATTACAGAAAAAATTTTCAGTAAATTTTCAGTGTTTTCATTATCCTGGACTGAACTTTTTTGCATGAATGTGTCATATTAATTTTCGGTGGTTTTCGGTTTCCTGTGAAATTGCACTTTTCGGTGTGAATATGTCAAATTAGTTGTCCGTAGTTTTCGGTTTCCTGTGAAATTGCGGTTTTAGGATGTGATTGTGTCAAATTAGTTTTCGGCAGTTTTAGGGTCCTGTTTTCAACTGTGTTATTCCAGGAAAAGTGCAGTTTGCTGAGTGAATGTCCCCAAATAATTCTCACCACTTTTAGATTTCCACGGAAAGTGCATGATAAGCTGTGAATGTGCCAAATCAGTTTTCACCACTTTTGGTTCCCCCCGAACGCAGGATTATCAGTGAAAGTGTCTGTTCAGATCTCACTCATTTTTGTTTCCAAGAATTCTCACTTTTATTTTTCAGTGGTACCGAAAGCGTGATTGTTTGCTTACTATTTGGATGAATATCTTTTGACAGACGCAATAGACACAATAAGACAACAAATGGCTGCTCCGTAGCAAATTTTGCACATTTTGACGGAGCAATTTGATTTCTCTGCATTACAGTTTTGTCTTACATCTTTATTTCCTATTTAACTGACGAAATGCTAAAACAACAAACGAGATTCGGATTAGCGTTTTGAATAGATTAGCGATCGTACCAACCTAAATACAGAACTATCTGCAAAATTGGAAACTAAAGGTTTTCGGCTCCCCCTTGCTTACTAGAATTTCGCAAAAGCAGAAACTTAAATTTTCATTCTAAATCTTCAATTATAAATCATTTTCATTCTAAATTAATTATATGTTAATTTTAATAATTTAGCTAATGCAAAACTTTATGCGGGATTTTGCGGAGCAGAGTTTATAAAATTTGCCGGGCTGCATGATACTGCGGAACGGAATACGCTAATTGAAGTAGAAGACTATCCTGGATTGTTAAACAAGGTCATCCACCACGTCCGTTTCGGAATACTTTAAAGGATTAAAAATCATTTTAAAACATATTTAGAGATTTTACAGCAAAATCAGCAGTGCGCAATCTCGAATTGCTAAACTTTAAATTGAGCAAGAGATTTTGTCAAACGTTAGCATTTCGCAATATCAGTTGGCAAAGGTTAACATGTTGGTAGAACCCCTCCAAAATGTTAAGATTTGGCATATCTTTCATCAAAATTAAAAAATTCTACCAAAGGCAGGAATTACCAGACTATCAATAATCTGAAGTACTGGCAACTTTCAATGGCAATTGGCATACTGATTGTTGCAAAACATGCTCGACTCGAGAACTGTACATGTTTATGTAGGTTATTCTAACCCACACAGTAAACCAAACATTTATGCATGCCGTGTAGGATTTGTTCCAGTTACTCTTGCTTGTTAGCTGGTGTTTAAAATCAGCTCATCACTGATTTAATTTACTTAAGGGGGGGGGTCGCTTTTTATTTTTGCGGATTTTGCTCATTTTTACATATTTTGTACTCCCAATGGGTCCGCGAAACAAGACAAGTGCGTTTTGCAAATATTGCTTCTATTGTTCTGTAGATTCCTTCAAAGGTGACTCCGACATGTGTTAAAGATAGGAAAATGAAAAAGTTAAGGTAAAAAAGTTTGTGTCCAAAACATTTTTCGCTGTGTGAGAGACGCAGCTCTGAAATTTTTTCACACTTGTTAAGGACATAATGTAGAGTGCAGCGAGTGACTTGGAATTCTGTTGAGCGGTGCAATTCTGTTGTGAATTGGAATTTTAGCAAATAACCATACTCGGAATTTTCACAAATTCTGACTTTAAAACTTTGCCAAAATTTTAATTCTCAGCAGAATTGCACCAAAGTCATTCGCTGCACTCTACATTATGTCCTTAACAAGGGTGAAAAAATTTCAGAGCTGCGTCTCTTACACAGCGAAAAAATTTTTGGACACAAACTTTTTTACGTTAACTTTTTCATTTTCCTATGTTTAACACATGTCGGAGTCACCTTTGAAGGAATCTACAGAACAATAGAAGCAATATTTGCAAAACGCACTTGTCTTGTTTCGCGGACCCATTGGGAGTACAAAATATGTAAAAATGAGCAAAATCGGAGAAGGTCTAAAAATCGCCGAAAACAGCGACCCCCCCCCCCCCCACTCAAGTAATGACATTACTGCGGCTGCAGCACTAAAATTGTTATTTACTTTTTTACTTACTATTTCAATACAGTTCTATGTCTAAATAAAATACTGATGATGTTATATTTTAGGCATACTTAAATTCAATTGCAACGTTTCAAATGTGTTATTTATATAATCCAAGATATTCTAAGATATAATTTATTATACTATTAGTACTATCTGAATTTTTTAGAGATGTCTTTTGTGTACTATACTAATTAAACGAATCCACTAGTGTTAAGGGATTAATACTGCTGTAGCTTCGTTAAACAACTGAAAAATAAATCAAAATTAGATTAGTATTCCCGAAATCGTCGATATTATGTTGGGAGAATAATATCATTCTTGGTCTGGCGTAACCTTGTTGAAATCCCCGACACTTTCAACCAAAATTGAAATTAAATTTGTCTATGACTCTATCATTAGCCTATGCTGAATTTTTATAAACATTCCACATTTATTTTCTCTTCCGGTTTTTGGCAAAGTTAAAACGCTGACTTGAAAATATATTCGGTAAACTAAACTTGTCATTTAATACGGAAAGTGGAAAGGAAACAAAGGATATGTTCTCTGATTTACTTTTAACATATGCTATATTCTATAATCTTTGAGATAAAGTCCAAATCTCATGTTGCAATTGGGAAAATTTAGAGTAAATTGGCATTCTTCGATTTCCTCGAAAGTTTAATAAATCAGGCTACAAAATCAGATTGTTTTCACAGCAGAAATTGATTTGGATGGGTCAGAATCCTCGGTTCCAATCTGCTACCGATGTGATCTGTTCATAACCTGCCGAAACGATCCCAATTGATCCGACTGCATTGTTTGTGTTACATCTTCACCAAAGAAACGGATTCGGTATGGCGCCACAGCTTCTGGTAAAATCAGAAGCTTCCTAAAAATAAAACCTTCATTGTAAAATTATTTTATCATTATATTTACTATAATAATTACTATGATAATTCATAATAGGCAGAATTGGCTGCTGGTTGCTTACTGTATAATAGGCAGTATTTTTGTCGATAACGAATAATCGGCAACTGAGGCCATGCATAATTCTCAAAATGAAACTGAGCAATTAAGTAATTAAAAGTAATGGATTACTTATAATGTATTATACGAAGTATAATGGGTGTAGTTCACCAAATTCAAGACGAACTATATCTTGCAGGCTACAAGGAAAGCTTATTAATACCTTGTGTTGCGTGTTAACTTAGAGGCTGTGGAGCTGTAAGCAGTCGGTATTTGTTGAAGGTGGACGTCAATAAGTTTTAACAATATTACATAATGATAAGAGAGTGCCACTTGGCATGCTCCTTGTTATCACAACAAAAACAAAGCTTTGTTCGCTGGCCCCCCCCTCAAATCAGACCCTAGTGAGTGACCCCCTCGCAAATCACTACCTGTTCGAAAGGAGGGTACGCTCACTTTCCTCCAAGCTTGTGTGTTGAAGCACAAAACACGAAACACTCGAAACACTCGAATTTTGTGTCAACACAAACATAGCGTGCGAATTTCTTTGAAGTGATGGGTCTAATTTGTAGGGTTGGGCAGCCGTTCGCTTAGTTTCTGCTTTGATAATAGAGAGCATGCCTAACGGCATACTCTTATCATTATGTACTCTTGGGTTTAAGATGCATCTAAGATGGAGGTTGTAAAACATCCACGTTGTGCAAGTGTTCGAAGTTTTATCCCTTGCCGCAGCTCCTGCCATTCATAGAAAACTAAGTAAATAAATAAATCTGCTATGCACAGGAAAAAAGAACGAAAGAAATGATTGCCAATTAGAAAATAAGCAAAAGCAGATATTCTCAAACGAAATATTAAATACAATATCTAAATAGATTCAAACCGGAAAGATCCAAGAAAGTATGTATATAAGCTAAACATAATTGTGCGGTTTAGATCTGAATATTAGGCAAGTCTTCGCTGCCCCATTACTCGTGATCGGAAAAAATAGTGCCTGTTATCAATTCGTCCTATTATGAATGATCTGCAAAACACTTTACATATTACATATAACAGGCAATTAGGAATATTCGGCACAACATATACCTTTTTGCTTCTGAAGCTCTGAAATGGCTCTAGTTGTCAAACGTTCTTGACTTTGTGATAGCAAGAGTACATAATAATAAGAGTATGCCACTAGGCAAGCTCTATGTTATCAGAGCAAAAACTATGCTCTGCTCGCTAACGGCCCACCCCCCCCCCCCCGCAAATTAGACCCTTCACTTCAAAGAACTTTGTGCGCTATGTTTGTGTTCTAAAGCTCGAAACAGACACAAAACTCGCGCAGTGCTTGTGTTTTCGAGCTTAAGCACATAAACATAGAGCGAGTGAGCGTATCCCCGTTTCGACTAGGTACTGATTTGCGGGGGGGGGGTCACTAGGGTCTGATTTGCGGGGGGGGTGGGCCGTTAGCATGCAGAGCATAGTTTTTGCTCTGATAACATAGAGCTTGCCTAGTGGCATACTCTTATTATTATGTACTCTTGGTGATAGCAATAGTGTTGGATCAAATGAGAATTGAAAAAGAGCTATTTGTTAGGAGGTCAAAAATAAAGAAAGTTGCAAAACAGAAGCTGACACTGTTGCTTTGGAAGCGGAATCTTCTTCTTCACCAATTTGATTTTGACTGCATTGTGTATGTTTGAAAACTTTTATTTGAGTGTTACATTCCATTTGGTTAAGAGATTAAGTAGCAGTCATTCATTCAAATACATACATTTAAGCACTGAATTAAGATAAAATAGCAGATGCTGTAATGACTAAGTAGATTGTACCAAGGTACATAATAGATAAGAGTGTGACAGCTGGCAAGCTCTCTGTTATCAGCTGCAGGTACATGCTCTATTCGCTATGGACTGACCCCCCACAAACGTGTATGCTCACTTCAAAGGAATCCGCACGCATCTTAGAGTTCTAAAGCTCGAAGCAGACACAAATTAGACGCACGTAGGCGCTGTGTTTTCGAGCTTTAACACGTTAAGATACAGTGAGTGAACGTACAGGAACGTGTACTGGATACGTGATTTGTGTGGGGGGCACTAGGTACACGTTAGCGGGGGTCAGCCGTTAGCGTGCAGAGCACGTACCCGCAGCTGATAACAGAGAAGCTGCCGGCTGTCACACTCATATATTATCTACTCTTGATTGTACTAACTTTCTCTGTAAGTTTAGAAGTACGGTGCCCGCATTAACTTATGTTCTGTTCTTTAGGTTACAAATGCTCTTCTTTGGAAATAAAGGTTTTCGCTTCGGTTTTGTCTACGGAAGTGGCATTGATCTAGGGCGGTATGGCCGTCGTGGCAAGCCTTGCTAGGTTACTCAACAAGATATCAGCAAAATAAGGCATTTAAAGCTAGAATCAACCATGTGCCTTGAGTTTACCCCCGGAGCCGCGACTCAGGAGATGTACACAACAGCTATGGAAGTGATGCATTCTCTTAATGACCAAAGAATTGTTTTTTCGGTATTTCCATGCATATCTAGATTGTTCTCTGGACTGGAATGTGAGATAATTTAAATCTAGATAATTTAAACGGAACAAAGACGTAACATGGCAGCAACTGTGACCCGAAATATTCGGGTCCGACGTGTGGATACAACTCACAACCGTAGAATAACATGGGAGGAATGGGATGAAGTCCACAAAATACGGTTAGACCTGTGAAGCATCACTAAAATTAACATTGGGTAGCTACAACGGGGGATAAAATATGGAACTGACTCTGAAAAAGTCTTTACATTTACAACAACAAAGCTCATGACATTCTCTCCTGTACATATATTTCAACAAAGGTAACATTGATTTTTCACATCGGTTTTGTCAACGAAATGGGGCATCGACATTGCCTAATTAACAGTCACTGAAACTTGAGAGGTGTACACGGCAAGATTTATAAAGAGCGAGAGGTAAAACAAAAGGACTGTATTAAATAGTGGATAGGAAAGATATATTGATTTTGCAAAATTTACGAAAACTTTTATAGGTAATTACCACCGAATGTCGCATGCAGTCGTTCTGGGCAGCTCGGCATTACATTTGCTTTCTGGTTTTCATTAACACTCAACTTCGTATTTATTGATACTAAGAGTACGTAATAAATAAGACTGTGACATCTGGAAGGCTCTCTGTTATTAGCTGTGGGCACATGATATGACCGCTAACGGTTGATCCCTCCGCATAAATGTGTACCTAGTGACCTCCCACAAATGTTTACCCAGGACACGTTCCTGCACGTTAACTCGCACTCGCGGTATCGTTGCGTTTAAAAGCTCGAAAACACAAGCCCATGTGCGTCTAATGTGTAGAGCTAGTCTGTCTAATGTCTTATGTCTAATGCTTAGAGCTTTAGAACGCAAGGATAGCAGATGCAGTGGCGTGAACAAACACATTTTGTAGGATTCGCCGTTAGCGAACACAGCATGCATCTGCAGCTAGATGATAGAGGTAATGCCAGCTGGCACAGTATTATATAATATCAAGAGTACATAAAACATAAGAGTATGACAGCAGTCATACTCTATGTATTATAAGCGCGATACATCCTCTGCACGCTAACGGCTTTCCCCGCTCCCCGCAAATTGGACCCTTCACTTCAAAGAAATTTGTGCGCTATGCTTGTGTTCTAAAGCTAGAAACAGACACAAAACTCGCGCAGTGCTTGTGTTTTGTGTCACACATCAGTGATCCGCAAAGTGATTCGATCTCCTTCTCTAAGTGGTGTAATAAATTGTTCTTATATAAGAATGGCTTATATGCTATGTTTTGGGATATGTGGTACGTTCAAACTCGACAACCGACATTGTACATTGAATGGCCTTTTTTGTTTCCTTTTATTTTTCCCGTTTCTGCAATAAACCACGGGAAAATATTTGAATGCCAGTTTAATCATTTTTCTCGTTGGTTAAGGTAATCGGCAGGGAAATTTCGGTATAGAACCTAGCATCTAGCACCGTAAAGCACCCGACGTAGCTGCAATCTAGTTTATTTAGTCAGAGATTAGTTTTACTTGCCAAATTTCTCCAAACAGGCGACCGCGACAGGATAAGTGCTATGGCTGACGATTCCGCCCTCGGGCCCGCAAAAACCTAAATGCGCTCTTCGTCTTTCACTTGGCTTGCCGGCAAAACAGTCACCAGAAAGTTCTGATAGTTTTCCAAACAGAAATCGGTTGGGGTGGTCAAAGTTCTGTTCGGCTAAATTAGGAGGCGGGGTCAGTGTGAGGAGGACAAGTTCTCCCATTTACAAAGACATGGCTAGACAGAAATTTTTGAAATGTTTTGAATGAAATAAGCCCGCTGAAATATTTCTCGTAAATTAAAGTGAAACCAGAACCAAACAAAATCAAAACCGGTTAGACAAAAACAGAAATGCAGTCAAGAAAGGTTATACTACAACACCAACACCGCCAGCACCGCCAACACTCGAGCACCACCCCACGTAATATTAGACAAAGAAAAAGAACAAAATTTTACACATAAGAAACGAAAGTTTTATATTGAAAGATAAAATATTTGTAAAAAAGATCTTGAATTTAAAGCTAGCTTGTTTTCAGCATATTTGGTGCTTTTGCTACCGTAAAAGCGATTTCACTACCATGAAATTTCTAACAAAAAGCTAAAAGGTTGTAGTATATTCTGTTAAACGTTTTATTTTATTCAAGTTTTGATTTGAATTTTATAGTTTTGATTTTAGTGAAACTTCCAGGAAAAGTTAAAAGTCTTGATTAGAACTACTTAAATAGTCAGGATACTGACAATAAAAGTGTAAAACATAACAGCATCCTGAATGTTTTCACTATGACTGTTTATTTTTGTGCAGAAAGTTACATTGGTCTTCATTGTTTTAGGTGGCAAACCTTAAGATTGCAAAACTGACTGAGACGGTCGTAAGTACGAAAAATCGCTTTCTAAAAAATTTGTCCATCGTTCTTGCTAAAGTCTGACCAAAAAATGTACTGAGCAAAATTGTTTTGTTTATACTGGTTTAGCGGTACATTTTTGCTGCATCCATCTATATAGTTTCTGAGCCGTGATGATGTAAACTTTCCTTTGGTTTAAAAGGAAATTTGAAACAAAATTAAATTTGTCAAAAGTAGCCGATGTTTTAGGGTTTGAAAAATCAGTACGTAGATACCAGGAACATTAGCCCATGCCATAAGCCGGTGTGTCGCAGCTTTGGTTTATTTCAAGATCATGTAGCTGCAAAGCTGTTGAGAAAACTTTTATTCCAAATCAGCAAGCTCATGCAAGAATAGCCAGGCTGTCAGGATTAGCTGAGGATCCTGAGCAAAAATACGTTTAGCAGTAGTAGTCATGTGCTCAATTTAAATCTGTTTTCGCTTTATTGCATCTATGAATGAGGTTAGCATCGCAAACAAAATATGGAACTGGCAAA
>JASAND010028937.1:0-20191 GCA_030248195.1 Trissonchulus latispiculum | reverse complement strand
AATATCAGATAATTAGCTGTATTTCTGATAATTAGGTGCAATTTCTGATAATTAGCTTCAATTTGTGAAAATTAGGTGCAATATCAGATAATTAGCTGTATTTCTGATAATTAGGTGCAATTTCTGATAATTAGTTTCAATTTGTGAAAATTAGGTGCAATATCAGATAATTAGCAGTATTTCTGATAATTAGGTGCAATTTCTGATAATTAGCTTCAATTTGTGAAAATAAGGTGTAATATCAGATAATTAGATGTACTTCTGATAATTAGGTGCAATTTCTGATAACTAGCTTCAATTTGTGAAAATTAGCTGCAATATCAGATAATTAGCTGTATTTCTGATAATTAGGTGCAATTTCTGATAATTAGCTTCAATTTGTGAAAATTAGGTGCAATATCAGATAATTAGCAGTATTTCTGATAATTAGGTGCAATTTCTGATAATTAGCTTCACTTTGTGAAAATTAGGTGCAATATCAGATAATTAGCTATATTTCTGATAATTAGATGCAATTTCTGATAATTAGCTTCAATTTGTGAAAATTAGGTGCAATATCAGATAATTAGCTGTATTTCTGATAATTAGCTTCAATTTCTGATAATTAACTTCAATTTGTGAAAATTAGGTGCAATATCAGATAATTAGCAGTATTTCTGATAATTAGGTGCAATTTCTGATAATTAGCTTCGATTTGTGAAAATTAGGTGCAATATCAGATAATTAGCAGTATTTCTGATAATTAGGTGCAATTTCTGATAATTAGCTGTATTTCGGATAATTAGGTGCAATTTCTGATAATTAGCTTCAATTTGTGGAAATTAGGTGCAATATCAGATAATTAGCTGTATTTCTGATAATTAGGTGCAATTTCTGATAATTAGCTTCAATTTGTGAAAATTAGGTGCAATATCAGATAATTAGCAGTATTTCTGATAATTAGGTGCAATTTCTGATAATTAGCTTCAATTTGTGAAAATTAGGTGCAATATCAGATAATTAGCTGTATTTCTGATAATTAGGTGCAATTTCTGATAATTAGTTTCAATTTGTGAAAATTAGGTGCAATATCAGATAATTAGCAGTATTTCTGATAATTAGGTGCAATTTCTGATAATTAGCTTCAATTTGTGAAAATTAGGTGCAATATCAGATAATTAGCTGTATTTCTGATAATTAGGTGCAATTTCTGATAATTAGCTTCAATTTGTGAAAATTAGGTGCAATATCAGATAATTAGCTGTATTTCTGATAATTAGGTGCAATTTCTGATAATTAGCTTCAATTTGCGAAAATTAGGTGCAATATCAGATAATTAGCTGTATTTCTGATAATTAGGTGCAATTTCTGATAATTAGCTTCAATTTGTGAAAATTAGGTGCAATATCAGATAATTAGCAGTATTTCTGATAATTAGGTGCAATTTCTGATAATTAGCTGTAATTAGCTTATTTCTGATAATTGTGCAAATATTAGCTTCAATTTGTGCAATATCAGATAATTAGCTGTATTTCTGATAATTAGGTGCAATTTCTGATAATTAGCTTCAATTTGTGAAAATTAGCTGCAATATCAGATAATTAGCTGTATTTCCGATAATTAGGTGCAATTTCTGATAATTAGCTTCAATTTGTGAAAATTAGGTGCAATATCAGATAATTAGCTATATTTCTGATAATTAGGTGCAATTTCTGATAATTAGCTTCAATTTGTGAAAATTAGGTGCAATATCAGATAATTAGCTGTATTTCTGATAATTAGGTGAAATTTCTGATAATTAGCTTCAATTTGTGAAAATTAGGTGCAATATCAGAAAATTAGCTGTATTTCTGATAATTAGGTGCAATTTCTGATAATTAGCTTCAATTTGTGGAAATTAGGTGCAATATCAGATAATTACCTGTATCTCTGTTAATTAGGAGCAATTTCTGATAATTAGCTTCAATTTGTTAAAATTAATTGCAGTATCAGATAATTAGCAGTATTTCTGATAATTAGGTGCAATTTCTGATAATTAGCTTCAATTTGCTGAAATGGTGCAATATCAATAATTAGCTATTTCTGATAATTAGGTGCAATTTCTGATAATTAGGTTCATTTTGTGAAATTTAGGTGCAATATCAGATAATTAGCGTGTATTTCTGATAATTAGGTGCAATTTCTGATAATTAGGTTCAATTTGTGAAAATTAGGTGCAATATCAGATAATTAGCTAGTATTTCTGATAATTAGGTGCAATTTCAAAATAAATTAGTGCAATATCAGATAATTAGCTATATTTCTGATAATTAGTTAATTTCTGATAATTAGGTTCAATTTGTGAAAATTAGGTGCAATATCAGATAATTAGCAGTATTTCTGATAATTAGGTGCAATTTCTGATAATTAGCTTTAATATGTGAAAATTAGGTGCAATATCAGATAATTAGCTATGTTTCTGATAATTAGGTGCAATTTCTGATAATTAGCTTCAATTTGTGAAAATTAGGTGCAATATCAGATAATTAGCAGTATTTCTGATAATTAGGTGCAATTTCTGATAATTAGCTTCAATTTGTGAAAATTAGGTGCAATATCAGATAATTAGCTATATTTCTGATAATTAGGTGCAATTTCTGATAATTAGTTTCAATTTGTGAAAATTAGGTGCAATATCAGATAATTAGCAGTATTTCTGATAATTAGGTGCAATTTCTGATAATTAGCTTCAATTTGTGAAAATTAGGTGCAATATCAGATAATTAGCTGTATTTCTGATAATTAGGTGCAATTTCTGATAATTAGCTTCAATTTGTGGAAATTAGGTGCAATATCAGATAATTAGCTGTATTTCTGATAATAAGGTGCAATTTCTGATAATTGGCTTCAATTTGTGAAAATTAGCTGCAATATCAGATAATTAGCTGTATTTCCGATAATTAGGTGCAATTTCTGATAATTAGCTTCAATTTGTGAAAATTAGGTGCAATATCAGATAATTAGCTGTATTTCTGATAATTAGGTGCAATTTCTGATAATTAGCTTCAATTTGTGAAAATTAGGTGCAATATCAGTTAATTAGCTGTATTTCTGATAAATAGATGCAATTTCTGATGATTAGCTTCAATTTGTGGAAATTAGGTGCAATATCAGATAATTAGCTGTATTTCTGATAATTAGGTGCAATTTCTGATAATTAGGTGCAATTTCTGATAATTAGTTTCAATTTGTGAAAATTAGGTGCAATATCAGATAACTAGCAGTATTTCTGATAATTAGGTGCAATTTCTGAAAATTAGCTTCAATTTGTTGATATTAGGTGCAATATCAGATAATTAGCTGTATTTCTGATAATTAGGTGCAATTTCTGATAATTAGCTTCGATTTGTGGAAATTAGGTGCAATATCAGATAATTAGCTGTATTTCTGATAATTAGGTGCAATTTCTGATAATTAGCTTCAATTTGTGAAAATTAGGTGCAATATCAGATAATTAGCTGTATTTCTGATAATTAGGTGCAATTTCTGATAATTAGCTTCAATTTGTGAAAATTAGGTGCAATATCAGATAATTAGCAGTATTTCTGATAATTAGGTGCAATTTCTGATAATTAGCTTCAATTTGCGAAAATTAGGTGCAATATCAGATAATTAGCTGTATTTCTGTTAATTAGGAGCAATATCAGATAATTAGCTGTATTTCTGTTAATTAGGAGCAATTTCTGATAATTAGCTTCAATTTGTGAAAATTAGCTGCAATATCAGATAATTAGCAGTATTTCTGATAATTAGGTGCAATTTCTGATAATTAGCTTCAATTTGCGTGCAATATCAGATAATTAGCTGTATTTTTGATAATTAGGTTCAATTTGTGAAAATTAGGTGCAATATCAGATAATTAGCTGTATTTCCGATAATTAGGTGCAATTTCTGATAATTAGGTTCAATTTGTGAAAATTAGGTGCAATATCAGATAATTAGCTGTATTTCTGATAATTAGGTGCAATTTCTGATAATTAGCTTCAATTTGTGAAAATTAGGTGCAATATCAGATAATTAGCTGTATTTCTGATAATTAGAATTTCTGATAATTAGCTTCAATTTGCGAAAATTAGGTGCAATATCAGATAATTAGCTGTATTTCTGATAATTAGGTGCAATTTCTGATAATTAGCTTCAATTTGTGAAAATTAGGTGCAATATCAGATAATTAGCTGTATTTCCGATAATTAGGTGCAATTTCTGATAATTAGCTTCAATTTGTGAAAATTAGGTGCAATATCAGATAATTAGCAGTATTTCTGATAATTAGGTGCAATTTCTGATAATTAGCTTCAATTTGTGAAAATTAGGTGCAATATCAGATAATTAGCTGTATTTCTGATAATTAGGTGCAATTTCTGATAATTAGCTTCAATTTGTGAAAATTAGGTGCAATATCAGATAATTAGCTGTATTTCGGATAATTAGGTGCAATTTCTGATAATTAGCTTCAATTTGCGAAAATTAGGTGCAATATCAGATAATTAGCAGTATTTCTGATAATTAGGTGCAATTTCTGATAATTAGCTTCAATTTGTGAAAATTAGGTGCAATATCAGATAATTAGCTGTATTTCTGATAATTAGGTGCAATTTCTGATAATTAGCTTCAATTTGTGAAAATTAGGTGCAATATCATAAAATTAGCTGTATTTATGATAATTATCTGCAATTTCTGATAATTAGCTTCAATTTGGCTTCAATTTGTGAAAATTAGGTGCAATATCAGATAATTAGCTGTATTTCCTGATAATTAGGTGCAATTTCTGATAATTAGCTTCAATTTGTGAAAATTAGGTGCAATATCAGATAATTAGCTGTATTTCTGATAATTAGATGCAATTTCTGATAATTAGGTCAATATCAGATAATTAGCTGTATTATAATTAGGTGCAATCATATCAGATAATTAGCTGTATTTCGGATAATTAGGTGCAATTTCTGATAATTAGCTTCAATTTGCGAAAATTAGGTGCAATATCAGATAATTAGCAGTATTTTTGATAATTGGTGCAATTTCCGACAATTAGCTTCAATTTGTGAAAATTAGGTGCAATATCAGATAATTAGCTGTATTTCTGATAATTAGGTGCAATTTCTGATAATTAGCTTCAATTTGTGAAAATTAGGTGCAATATCAGATAATTAGCTGTATTTCTGATAATTAGGTGCAATTTCTGATAATTAGCTTCAATTTGTGAAAATTAGGTGCAATATCAGATAATTAGCAGTATTTCTGATAATTAGGTGCAATTTCTGATAATTAGCTTCAATTTGTGAAAATTAGGTGCAATATCAGATAATTAGCTGTATTTCCGATAATTAGGTGCAATTTCTGATAATTAGCTTCAATTTGTGAAAATTAGGTGCAATATCAGATAATTAGCAGTATTTCTGATAATTAGGTGCAATTTCTGATAATTAGCTTCAATTTGTGAAAATTAGGTGCAATATCAGATAATTAGCAGTATTTCTGATAATTAGGTGCAATTTCTGATAATTAGCTTCAATTTGTGAAAATTAGGTGCAATATCAGATAATTAGCTTCAATTTGTGAAAATTAGGTGCAATATCAGATAATTAGCTTCAATTTGTGAAAATTAGGTGCAATATCAGATAATTAGCTGTATTTCTGATAATTAGGTGCAATTTCTGATAATTAGCTTCAATTTGTGAAAATTAGGTGCAATATCAGATAATTAGCAGTATTTCTGATAATTAGGTGCAATTTCTGATAATTAGCTTCAATTTGTGAAAATTAGGTGCAATATCAGATAATTAGCAGTATTTCTGATAATTAGGTGCAATTTCTGATAATTAGCTTCAATTTGTGAAAATTAGGTGCAATATCAGATAATTAGCTGTATTTCTGATAATTAGGTGCAATTTCTGATAATTAGCTTCAATTTGTGAAAATTAGGTGCAATATCAGATAATTAGCTGTATTTCCGATAATTAGGTGCAATTTCTGATAATTAGCTTCAATTTGTGAAAATTAGGTGCAATATCAGATAATTAGCTGTATTTCTGATAATTAGGTGCAATTTCTGATAATTAGCTTCAATTTGAGAAAATTAGGTTCAATATCAGATAATTATCTGTATTTTTGATAATTAGGTACAATTTCTGATAATTAGTTTCAATTTGTGATAATTAGGAGCAATATCAGATATTTAGCAGTATTTCTGATAATAATATAGGTGCAATTTCTGATAATTAGCTTCAATTTGAGAAAATTAGGTGCATTATCAGATAATTGGCCATATTTCTGATAATTACGTGCAATTTCTGATAATTAGCTTCAATTTGTGAAAGTTAGGTGCAATATCAGATAATTAGCAGTATTTCTGATAATTATGGTAATTAGCAATTTCTGATAATTAGTTTCAATTTGTGAAAATTAGGTGCAATATCAGATAATTAGCAGTATTTCTGATAATTAGGTGCAATTTCTGATAATTAGCTTCGATTTGTGAAAATTAGGTGCAATATCAGATAGTTGGCCGTATTTCAGATAATTAGGTGCAATTTCTGATAATTAGCTTCAATTTGTGAAAATTAGGTGCAATATCAGATAATTAGCTGTATTTCTGATAATTAGGTGCAATTTCTGATAATTAGCTTCAATTTGCGAAAATTAGGTGCAATATCAGATAATTAGCTGTATTTCTGATAATTAGGTGCAATTTCTGATAATTAGCTTCAATTTGTGAAAATTAGGTGCAATATCAGATAATTAGCAGTATTTCTGATAATTAGATGCAATTTCTGATAATTAGCTTCAATTTGTGAAAATTAGGTGCAATATCAGATAATTAGCTGTATTTCTGATAATTAGGTGCAATTTCTGATAATTAGTTTCAATTTGTGAAAATTAGGTGCAATATCAGATAATTAGCAGTATTTCTGATAATTAGGTGCAATTTCTGATAATTAGCTTCAATTTGTGAAAATTAGCTGCAATATCAGATAATTAGCTGTATTTCTGATAATTAGGTGCAATTTCTGATAATTAGCTTCAATTTGTGAAAATTAGGTGCAATATCAGATAATTAGCAGTATTTCTGATAATTAGCTTCAATTTGTGAAAATTAGCTGCAATATCAGATAATTAGCTGTATTTCCGATAATTAGGTGCAATTTCTGATAATTAGCTTCAATTTGTGAAAATTAGGTGCAATTTCTGATAATTAGCTTCAATTTGTGAAAATTAGGTGCAATATCAGATAATTAGCTGTATTTCCGATAATTAGGTGCAATTTCTGATAATTAGCTTCAATTTGTGAAAATTAGGTGCAATATCAGATAATTAGCAGTATTTCTGATAATTAGGTGCAATTTCTGATAATTAGCTTCAATTTGTGAAAATTAGGTGCAATATCAGATAATTAGCAGTATTTCTGATAATTAGGTGCAATTTCTGATAATTAGCTTCAATTTGTGAAAATTAGGTGCAATATCAGATAATTAGCTGTATTTCTGATAATTAGGTGCAATTTCTGATAATTAGCTTCAATTTGTGAAAATTAGGTGCAATATCAGATAATTAGCAGTATTTCTGATAATTAGGTGCAATATCAGATAATTAGCTGTATTTCGGATAATTAGGTGCAATTTCTGATAATTAGCTTCAATTTGTGAAAATTAGGTGCAATATCAGATAATTAGCAGTATTTCTGATAATTAGGTGCAATTTCTGATAATTAGCTTCAATTTGTGAAAATTAGGTGCAATATCAGATAATTAGCAGTATTTCTGATAATTAGGTGCAATTTCTGATAATTAGTTTCAATTTGTGAAAATTAGGTGCAATATCAGATAATTAGCAGTATTTCTGATAATTAGGTGCAATTTCTGATAATTAGCTTCAATTTGTGAAAATTAGGTGCAATATCAGATAATTAGCTGTATTTCTGATAATTAGGTGCAATTTCTGATAATTAGCTTCAATTTGTGGAAATTAGGTGCAATATCAGATAAATAGCTGTATTTCTGATAATTAGCTTCAATTTGTGAAAATTAGCTCCTATATCAGATAATTAGCTGTATTTCTGATAATGAGGTGCAATTTCTGATAATTAGCTTCGATTTGTGGAAATTAGGTGCAATATCAGATAATTAGCTGTATTTCTGATAATTAGGTGCAATTTCTGATAATTAGCTTCGATTTGTGGAAATTAGGTGCAATATCAGATAAATAGCTGTATTTGAGATAATTAGTTTCAATTGCGATTCCCAGAAAAAGAGGGAAATCGCCTTTAAAAAACTAGATATTTGAAAGAAAAGAAGGGGGAAGACCTAAGGTGGGATGTAAACCTAAACCCCCCTTAATCTAGAAACCCCAAAGAGCTGACAAGGGGCTAGTGTTAAAACACTAGTCCCGTTCCGGTGTGGGGGAAAATTTTGGGCATAGTGACGCCCTAATATAAAGACAACCGGAGGGAGTGAAGGGAAAGGCCAAAAAGCGGCCGTACACGACGAGAGACAAGGTAAGACTGAGGTGCAAAACTAGTCTACCTGTCAATCATGACAATTTCGACAATCATTCGTCTGATTGGCCGAAATTGTCCTCCGCGCAAAATGATTCTGATTGGGTCAAATTAGTTGTAATCATAACGTGATTTTTGGGGGGCTCTGAAGTGTTTTCACAAGCGGGGAAAGGGCAATTAAACTAATCCCTTTCCCCTATTGTAAAATTAAGAGAAAGATAAATTAGGAATAACACTTAAGGCAAACGCACTCAGGCGAGAAATTGACACCACGTCAATTTCTCGCAAAAGAGAAAAACAAGACATAACACTCTAAAACCTGGACCAGAGGGTCCCCTTAACCCTTTCATGCCGGGAAGGGCCATATGGCCCAAGTGGTGATTTTCGTGATTTTATTTTTGGGACAGGGTCCAGTTGCCGGTTGGCAGTCTGGAAACTTGCTCCTTTTTTCTTCAACGCGTCCACCCTATTTTCTGAAAATATTTCCACACCTGCTTGAACAATAGAGTTTCTATAGCATTCCGCCGGCAATGAAAATTTTGATGATTTCAAGCCATGTTCGAGCACTGCATTCAAACGAATCCAAAGCCGGCGGTAGTTCGTCAGCGGAAAAGCCGTTTCATCAGGTGATAGGGGAGATTCTGCGCATTAAAATAGCGCATAGTTTATTCTGCCTGAGAATCAACTCTTGCTCCTAGAAATCAATTACTTAATTTTCTGCAATGGAACTTTATCAAAAATTCGCACTTTTGCCGACTTTGACGGCTTCTAACTTTTTCTGGGTGCATCGGGGACCCTTCAATGCTTACATACGAAATGTAGAGCAATCAATTCTCTGTCGATTGGTGGCAGTCCCATCTCTCTACGTGCTTCCAGTAAAAAATGGCAGCCAAAAGTGTGAAATCGGTCATTTTCAGCCGTTAGTCCGGAGGAAATTCAGGCATCAAAGGGTTATCTAAGATTTTAGTGACTGCTGATTAGGTAGGTAAAATAATTAATTAAAACTAATAGGTACGAGCCTCTTACAAAATACAATACACAATACAAAACACAACTTAGCTAAGACATGAATTAAAATTAAAACTTTTTTTCAGTTCCCCTCTTTTTTGCCTTTGAGTCTCAGCCGAGCTGGACTCAAAGAGCGAAGAATTTGTACAGTTACAAAAGTATCACATCTGTTACTCCAAATTGGCAATAAGGGAAGACATAAAAGTGTTCCCTTAAATTACAAAACCAAAACTTGCAAAAGAGAAAAACTTGAAAAGAATTCCACACTAGCTAAGCAAAACTAGTTAAGTTCAGTAAAAGGGCAAGCCGAGCTTCCCTTTTGCTTTAAAACCAATAAAAACCAAATTAATTAAACTTTAAACTTAATTAACTTAACTTTCATTAATTAATTAGCTAGAATATGGATTAACTTAATTAAACATAAACTTTAATTAAACTTAAAATGAAGTTTAACTATTAATGATCGCAATACTTGAGGGACGAGCCGAGCTCTCCCGGTTAGGTCAGAAAATCGAGCATAACGCAAAATCGAACCACAGAAGCACCAATTATTTTGGGCTTATTTTAAAGAGGAATACCTGCTGAGTTTGTTTATAAAAGTTTTAACCTAATTATTGATGTTAATTAACATGCAACTTCAATTAAAAGCATTGTGACCATCCAAATCTGGAGGCCAACTAGAAGTTCAGTATGTGGCTTATAAATCAGCTTGTAAAATGAAAACGAACCACAGAAAGGGTAAATGTTTTTGGATATTCTGAAAGAGCAAAGCTTGCTGGTTTTAATGATATAAAAATTATACTAATTAATAATGTTAATTAACGAGTAATTAAGCGAAAATCACTGATATGGGCAAAACCTTAAAGTAACTTTGTAATCTCCATATGAAGTTTGAAAATGGCTTGTAAAATTAAAACGAACCACAGAATAGGTTGTTTTATTTCATAAGTCGTGTGAGCAGGTCTTGATCTATTCAGATATAACAAACTTTGATTGCATTTCGACGTACAGTGAGCGAACACTGGCCTTTTTTCCTGACCATGTTGGGTTGTTTTGGCCATAATAGCAGGATCCCTTTAATTAACTTAAATTAATGAATGGACCGTGCTCTGCACTAATCATTGACAGTCGTTCTACACCTGCCAATCCGCCTGGGGAGCGGCACCCAACGGGCCTCTACCTAGCTGTCCCGCAACAGCATAATTAGTAAAAGTTAACTGCCAGCTCGAAACAACCCAACTTCAATTAGAAGCTTCATTCCTGTTAATTTTACCAATTAATTCATGTCTTAACTATGGCAATAAATAAAGATACAAAGACGATGGCAATCAAACACATTCATTCCCTAAATTCCATTCCGTTTTCCAGCAGAATCCAGGATCAAAACTTCATAAGAAACGGAAACTATTCATCACATATTTGACCGTTTTAGTTTATTTTGAAGCCGCTTATTACTCGGATAGGTTGTTCAAAGACGTCGTTTTTGGTCATGTCGTGTCCTAAACTGCGTTCATTGGTTGGCACGCCGGCCGATTTGGATTGAAATACAAATATGATCTTTTATTGAACTAATCCACTTGACAAAATATTCATTTTTATTACAATTGTTTACTGCGTATATTGTCTGGCGAGGCTGTTCCCGACCGTCTCTTGAAGTCGGTTCGTTATCCATCTGTGCCACGGTCTCCGCGTCCGCTACGTGTTAGTACGTAAGAGAAACTTAATAGCCCCGCTACACAGGGGCAAATTATAGATGGTTGCTGTTCATAGGAACTAAAGTGTTGACTTTATCAAAAAGGAAGAAAAAAAGAATAAGAAATGCATCAAAATCAAAATTTGGAGTCTCAATGCTCCCTCTAGGATACCCCAAACTTCAAACCATTCTAAATTGTGGTTATTGCAGCAGCTAGATAGAGTACTTTGTCTCAACTCTATTTCCGACTTGAACGTGTGATAACACAGACACAATTTTGAGCATTTACAAAGTTAGAGGAAAGTCTATAAGGAGTAAGAGATTGCAGAGTTCGTGTGAGTGTGTGATTTTGAAGTTAGGAATAAAATTCAAACAAAATTTAGTTTATTTCAAAGAAGACATAATTTTATAGGAACAGAATACAAATGTGACCGTGTACAAAACAATTCTAAGACAAAATACCCAACCCTTCCAACCAACCTCTAACCTTGATGTCCTGATCATCGGCTTCTCCAGAATTGGGTGGAATTTGGATTGAATCAAAAGTGACCGAAGATGTTGGAAATTCCCTCCCTTTTATATTGTCAAAACTAATTTGCATATTACGAAAATGTCGGTTTTCTAATTTGCATATTTGTTCCGAAATTCGTAGACTTTTGCAAACTAGGAAATTTCCACAAAATACCCCCTCTTTTGAAAGCGCGCGCCCTCGCCGCGGTCCACAGAATTAGTAGGATAAAATTAAAATTAGCCAACGTAGCTTACGTACTAGTACGATAAAAAGCGTATTAATAATTTTGACAAAACCATAAAACTACACTAGAGAACCTCCCTAGAGACTGACACAGGCTAGGCGCCACAACAACACACACGGGCCCACTACCGGTCACCTGCCTGGGTAAAGCAAAAATACACACAAGACACAAAGTATATACAAGACAGAAAAAATAATGACCGCTACGAGGAAGCCGCCTCACAAAAGAGAGACTAACGTTTTGAACAAAAATATCCTGAACTTCGGAACAAACATTCCGGAACCTACGATAACAGCAAATTTGTCCTGAACAATGAATAAATACTGGTAATTACAAAAATCAGTTACAATACAAAAAATGAAAGACAGAAACAATTTCTATAAATTAGAGAAAAAAATAACAGCGATACAAAAATCACAACTATTACAACAGTAAGTATACTGATATAGTGAAATTTCAATGGGGGATTGGTCGATGAGGAACTGGTGTGCCAAACCCAGGGCTACCAAGCTCAGTCAAATGACTAAGAAAGTCCAAACCAAAATGGTCCCACCCATAAAGTCCAACACTAACGGAGGATTAGGAACAACGGCAGCATTTATAGGCTACCAAACCAAAAACCCCAAAGGTTCAATCAGGTCGACTATCCGCCGCCGGGAAGAAGTCACCCGGGTTCACCCTAACCGTCACAGCAGACCAGCCAGTCCGAACCGAAACCTTTGCGGGGAATACCTAATCAGTCACCTCTGCTAGCCGGACCAAAACAGTTGGAAACAAAACCTCCGCCGGACAGACCGCGGCCGAAACCTCTGACAGCAGAGCAGGCGCCTCAACCTCCGGCGACCAGACCACGCCCAGGCCAACCTGACCGTGCCAGGAACCTCCGACAACCAGATCTCGCCTGGAACCTACGCCAACCAAATCACGCCTCGACCCTCCAAACACCAGCACTAACTACAACAGCCATACCAATGCCACCAGTGAATCCTTCCCAACTCCAACCCGACACCTTCGAACGCGCCATGGTCGACTGACTTGATCAAAAACCATCCGCACTAGAGCCAATCAAATGACGGAGGGCACACCAGTTCCAGGGGGGATGGGCGGGAACTAGAACACACAAAACAAACATAAAAGTATCAAAGAGTTAGCAAAAACAAAAAGAAACCGCATAATACTGAACAGATTATACTTTCGAATTTTAGGAGGGAAACGGCCAGGGCTTCCTGCCCCAGGAATCCTAATCCCAGGGGGAGAAGCACTGACAGTTTCCTATCAAAGAAAGCTATGTGAATGTTCAACTTTCAAATAATAAATTTCATTTTAAATCTTATGCAGAAGAAAAACTAAAAGATTAAACGTTTACAACCTGGTTTAATGGGAATCTGCTGGAACAGGCGGTGACTTCCAAAGCCAAGGCCGGATTCCCAAAGACGTCTTCGGTCGATAGAAGCTCCAGGATCATCCAGCCATGGTTTGAATTCCACCGACTGAACCAGCAGATCCCATGTGAACACATCTTGGAGCCCTTCTAAAATCAACTGAAAATAATACAAATCTAAAGTGCAGTGTACCAATAATTTTAAAGGTGCAAAAACTTTTATCATTTTAGAACGAAAAATGGGAGGAGGAATTACCCCTCTTTTAAAATGGAAAATCTTTGAAAAAAATTTGATCAGAAGCCTTAGCCTGACTTGACCATGGGTCAACTGGTCAAGCCAGGCTACCAAGATTAGAGGTTGGTCGATCCCCATTAAAAGTTCAAAACTTCAAAATCTACTCATATGTTCACTGTCGCCACTTTTATGAAAATTAGGTTAAAGAAGTAAGAGATTGCAGAGTTCGTGTGAGTGTGTGATTTTGAAGTTAGGAATAAAATTCAAACAAAATTTAGTTTATTTCAAAGAAGACATAATTTTATAGGAACAGAATACAAATGTGACCGTGTACAAAACAATTTTAAGACAAAATACCCAACCCTTCCAACCAACCTCTAACCTTGATGTCCTGATCATCGGCTTCTCCAGATTTGGGTGGAATTTGGATTCAATCGAAAGTGACCGAAGATGTTGGAAATTCCCTCCCTTTTATATTGTCAAAACTAATTTGCATATTACGAAAATGTCGATTTTCTAATTTGCATATTTGTTCCGAAATTCGTAGACTTTTGCAAACAAGGAAATTTCCACGCTTACTATTAGATGATTATAGCAACAAGACTAACTATTGTTCCTGCTATACAGCAACTTGACTCCCTGCTTGGTCATAAACACAACTTGTACAGAGTATTACATTTAATGTGGTGCATTTGAAGCGGAACAGTAGTTTTGCGCTGGGGGTTTTCTAGGCAAAAATAAGCGGGGGGAAGAGTGGGGGGACGCCCCCCTCACTAGTGGGGAGGGGAGGTCCAAAAATGGGGGGAATAAAATAGCTAAAAATGCCAAAAATACAGTATAAAAGGCCTGTTCTCTACATATACTGCTATAGTGCTATAACTAAGCTCAGAGTTGGAAGTGGGTCGTAATTTCGTGACCCGAGGGTACCCGCGACCCGCGGACCTTGACCCGAGACCCGCGACCCACGACCCGCGACCCACTGGGGTTTTGTCGACCCACTCGACCCGTTTCTTTAATTTGGACATTTCCGTGTATTTAAGTACCGTATAGTATAGATCGAGCAAAATTTTCGCTTTTAACGTCTGCATACCGAAGTATTAGTAGTTTCAAAATTAAATTTGGCGAATTCAAAGTTAACTGCACTAGCTTTCGTCTTCGTTTTTGCTAGATCTGAGCATTCTACGGCCATGCTACTGCAAACATGTTAGACGTGCTGGGATCTCGGTCAGCCAGTAGAATTCAGTGTTTAGGCAATTTTTTGAAGATAAAATGTATATTTTTTCTTGAGCAGTTTCATGCCATTGGTAAATTCTTCGCTAGATAAAATCTAAATGTGGCCACAATATCTGTGTGGTTTTATAAATCAAAACAGATTTAGGAAGACAAAAGTTAATGACGCAAATACCACATACAACTCCACCAATGGGGATATAAGTAATTTATTTGGAAAACAGCCTAAATAGCTGCAACAAATCACTAACAACTCAAGAGTCAAGAGTCTCAGAAATCACCACAAAATATGTTAAACTACTTGCAAAAAACATCAGTTTCAAATCCTGAAGATACGATCTGCTGCTTTGGTTAGTTCAATTCAGTGCTTTGGCATTTTCCTGTTTAAAATGGAGCATGGTAAACATACCACTGATAGGGAAGAATTGCTAACCAGAGAAAAGAAGCTAAGATTTCGAGAACAGTTGGCAAATTGGATCAGCGCCGGCATCGTTGTTCTTGCCCTGTTGATTTTCACGATCATTTTAGTTTCCATCAAAAAGTATCCCTGCTATGCCCCTTGGCTTCCGTTTGTCCTATGCTTTCCTTCTTTTATCCTTTGTTGTGTGAAAGGTTATAGTTATTCAGAAAGCCCTGTCAAAGCAGTTATTATCATCCTACTTGTCTGTGTCATAGTTTTGTCGGTTTTCAGCATTTTCTATTGCATTGGCTTGATGTACTGTACTTCTGGAATCAAGATGTCTCCCATATGCTGTCATATATGTGGAATGTGCCCCGGCGAGACCTTCAAGGCTGTTTTCCAGGTGATCATAGGTTTAATGTTTTTCATTCTGTCACTTCATGTCTGCATTTCTGCGGCCTTATGGTGGTATAAAGTAGAGAAATCCGGACTGCCGTTGCCAGTAAAGGAGAAGCCGTGTTGGAAATGGTTTTTCAGCTTTTAACACTTGAAACGTGAAATAAGCTTGGTCTATTCCAAGTTGGCCTGGCTGTTACTGTTGAAGCTTGAATAGACGAAAGCAATATTAATGAACTTAAAATAATTTGTGCTAAGAGTTTGCGTAAAATGAATTTATGAAATTCTGGTTTAATAAAAGCCAAAAATAAATCTCAATAATCTCAACATCTCAACAACAACAAACCGAAGTTGGATGATACGAAGAACCTTCGATCTTTGTTTTGTTTAATCGACGTAGTGGGGGAATGTAAGCTATTTGAAGATGAGCAAAAAATTCGGAGGTGTGCAAAAAATCGGAGCACACGCGACTGCTAACATATTTGGATTAACATAACTTGCACATTTGGATTACAATTTTAGCCCTATGGTTCTCCAAGCGTTGTAAGCAGAGTTGGAAGTGGGTCGACATTTCGTGACCCGCGGACCCCTGACCCGCGACCCGCGACCCACGACCCGCGACCCACTGAAATTTTGGCGACCCACTTACCCACTTCTTTAATTTGGATATTTTCGCATATTTAAGTACTCTATAGCGTGCATCGAGCAAAATTAACCTTTTAAACATGAATTTAGTGAAGTATTAAAACATTCAAACAAAAATTTGGCAAGTTCAAAGCTAACTCCATTAGATTTCGTCTTCGTTTTCGGTAGTTCTGAGCAAGCTATGCTATCGCAAAAGTGGGCAAGTGTTGAGACCTCGATTTGTCACTAGAGTAAGTATTTAGGCAACCTTATGAAGATAAAGTGCATTTGCTTGTAGCAATTTTATAAAAGTTCAGCCCCCATTCTGGTTAATTTTTTACAGCTGCGTAACGTCTACCGCAGCAGTATTTATATATTACTGTCCACTCCCAACTCGGATATGATAGCAAACTACCATTTTAGTGGTTTATATCATACACATTATTTATTAGTCCCAAGAGTACAAATTAAATTAGGAATGATCATAACTCGTAGAACTATGTCGAAATTTTAAGC
This sequence comes from Trissonchulus latispiculum, assembly GCA_030248195.1. NCBI lineage: Eukaryota > Metazoa > Nematoda > Enoplea > Enoplida > Ironidae > Trissonchulus > Trissonchulus latispiculum. Next base: position 3,444 of record JASAND010028937.1, on the reverse strand, counting down.
TTGGCATGTAAAAAATATCTACTGGATGGAAGCAGTTCTTTAAGCTCTGCAGGCTGTAGTAAGCTAATCAGCATTGTTTTTGCAGAAACGGTTTGTCAGTCAATCAGCGGCATTAAAGGCTTTGAGTGATAATAAAATATTTATGCCAATGAGTATGTCATGGAAATATTACTGAAATATTTTTGACTGAAGATTCATGACAGATTCAATAGAAATAAACAATTTTATAATAAAAGCAATATTATAATGTTTAAACACATTCAAAAAAGCCAAAAGTTAAAGAAAAATTGAAAATTTAGCATAAATTGTAAATTTTCTGGTGAAACTAGCCCAAAATTTAGCGAAAAATTGGTGTGAACAAAAATAACTGTTGACCCGCTCTGACCCGCGGGTACCCACTGACCTGAAAGTCGACCGCGGGTACCCACTGACCTGAAAGTCGACCGCGGGTACCCACTGACCTGAAAGTCGACCGCGGGTACCCACGACCCGCGGGTACCCGCGACCCACTTCCAACTCTGGTTGTAAGACATTAGCTTTTCCCTGAAAATCCAGATGCAGTAATTTACAGAGGGTTGCTGTTCATAGGAACTAAAGTGTTGACTGTATCAATATGGAAGGAAAGAATAAGAAATCCAACAAAATCAAAATTTTCAGTCTCAATGAATGCTCCGTCTATGATCCAAACTTCATTACTTACTTTGATGCTATTTTAAAATGCAGGTTCCGATATTTACAGCAAGCTTTGACAGTCTGTAATTTATACAATTCTTGGAGTTCAACGAGTATTTTTTATCACTTTAAAGCCTAGAATGTGGTTATTGCAGCCAGGCGGAGTACAATTGTCCCAACCCTACTTCCGATTTGGATCTGCGGTAACACAGAAACCATTTTTAACACAGATTCTCGAAGTGTGGGAAGGCTAGAAAATAGCGAGCAGTTCAGTCTTCAGCAGTACGGTTTTCCAAGTTATATAAAGAAGAAAGAAAGTTGCGCATCACCATGCACCAAAAAATTCGGCACCCGGTGGAACTGTAACTGAGCAAATGAGTCTCGGGTGCTTCCATGGAATGAGCTACAACCGGAATTTGAATTAAGATAGTACAGGTTCCAGCGCACCACTGTATTGCACATTGCGAGGGCTAATTGCTTAAAAATACACACTTTTTGAAAAATGCAAATTTTGTTTGATTCCCGTCTGATTTTTGTTCAATGTCTGTTTAATTCTCCCCGCACAAAAAAACCAGCCGAAAAACCGTGAAAAATAGCTCTGCCAATTGTCCAAAACGTATCTATCCAAAAGCGTTTTCCTACTGCATGAGTTCAAAGCAATCCTGTTTACCATTAATAAAGTTTCACATTTTCGCTGCTGTGCGTACGAAGAAAGCTCTCCCTGGGGCATAACATTTCATATGGGAGTACCAATGGGGACAATACTTGGGCCACCTACGTGCTCTGTTGAAGTTGTTGAATCTGGCATAGCGTGATTTTTTTGAAAAATGGTCAGTTTTTGATTCCGAAATCAATCTTCACTAAACCTGTTAAATCGTAATAAAAGAATACTCTGAAAGTTTCAGGTCCTGATGAAAGCGTGCAAAGGACAACACCATCGTGAAGTGTAAGGGAAGCAGGCATAGGAAAGATTGATAAGCCTGCAATGGGAGTTCAGCTGATGGTCCCGTGGTGTAGTGGTTAGCATGTCTGACTCTAGAGCAGAAGGGCCGTGGTTCGATCCCCGGCGGGACCAATTCTTTACTTTCAATGGTGAGTGAAAAGCTGAACCTCCCTCTTCCCTTCTCTCTTCTAGGTCCTGGTTTCGTGGGTACGCGGGTACCTGACGCCTCCCGTCTTGGGCTTGCCCTTGGTTTCTTCCTGATCCGCCAGCCCTGGTAGAAGCGTTACAGAAGTTCTAATGGATTAAAATAATTTGTCCAAAATTCTAATTTTTATGCCTCTACTAAAATGTTTTCTAGGCTAAATTGCATTACGGTAGCAATATTGAATGAATTTCAATACGAAATGCTCTTTTAAATGCCAAAATACGTGAATCCGTTCAAGCAACTTAAGGGGGGGGGGTCGCCAGGTACCAAATTTGGTAGTCACCGATTTCACTCGTTTTGGCATGATATACCCCATATGTGTGCAAAAACAAGACATGTCAGGGTCACCTTTGGAGGACTATTGTGAATGATAGGGAAGGTTTTGCAACAAACGCAACAGTCTGTTTTGGGGACCCATGGGTACTACAAAATTTGTGAAAATGAGAAAAATCGGAGATGGTGGACAATTGGCGATCCCCCAAGGGGTGACGACTAAAATAGGGGTGGGTGCCCCGAATTTGCCCGATTGGCCTACTTTTTGGCGAAGTTATAGAGCATGGGTGTGGTCAAAACATGCTTGGTCGTTGGTTCATAGCTGCCTTCCAGCCATGTGCAGCCGTCGCGTTTATGTGCCCGACCCCCCATTTTTCACAACTACAAACAATTAATTAAAAATCTCTGCTGGCTGCAAAACCCTAGCTGCAAGGTTGCCATTTGCCAATGTGGTTTGACACATGTGCCCCTATCTGCAGAAAAATACTAGACGTCTCTATCTTATCTGTATCTAAGGGAATTACTCTTCAAAGTTGAAGTTTCGGCACTATATTTTTACAGATAGGGACACACATGCCAAGTCACACTACTGTAAAGTTGGAAGTGTACGAACAACCAAACTTTACGAGTGGGAAACTGTGCACAAGGGTAACGTCGAACCTGGAGGAGATGTAGTTCCAGTCGACCCAACTAACCTCGCCAAAATACCTAAGTGTAACCTACCGAACGGAGTTTAACCGCCGATGAAGAGCAAAGACTCAATTAATAAATGACCTACCCCAAATTTGCTGAAAAATACATACTTAAAACAACTAATTACCTACCCAATAAATCTCAGAAAAAGCCCTACTTACCGACTATGCAATTCTAATACAAAAACCTAGACTAAGATGACACCCTAAAATGATCCAAAAAGAGACCACATTTACTTTAAAATATGCTGGACAAAGGGGCGAACCCCGAAAATTGCGTACAATAAATTTGGAGTAAATTACAGTGCAGAGAATAATAGCCTAGCTAAACAATAGAACAAGAAAAGAAAATAGAATACAGTGATACAGTAATTTTTACCAAACCAGGGAACTACAGTAAATAAGCTACAACTAACAAAAGAACCCTAAACTGTAGAAATAATTTTAAGAAAGCTTCAAAGAAAACATTAAATAGAAGTTATTCAAAGAGGAATGTTTCATAATAAAAAGTAGAGAAATACAAGAGAACGATACAGAATACTAATAAAGGCGTAGCTCAACAGGGTCACCCTGGAGCGTACTAAAGTCCAAAGTGGTACCCACTTTGGACGAGTAAAGCAAGTAAAAATAGCACAGCAAATAAAGGGCAGGATATGGGA
>JASAND010028932.1:0-14695 GCA_030248195.1 Trissonchulus latispiculum | reverse complement strand
CCTTTTGGCATATGATTAGCTAACATATCAAGGTTAAATAGTCCGTAGTGGGCATTATTATATCTAATACACATCGATTCTGGCGCTACGCCAAAGTAGAAATTTTGGTGCGAAAAGTGGGTTTTTTGAAAAAGCTTTTCTGAATTCTGGTGAATTAACGATTTGACCAATTCTGAAACTTTTTGCCACAAATGTTAACTGTTACTAGTGCTAAATATTAAAAGTATTCCGGCTTTCGAGCGTTGCTTCCTTCGTCAGCTATAACAGCTCAAAGTTTTAAATTTGACAAAAAGTTGCGATGTGACCGTGCGCCGTTTTCGATCTAATAAAATTGACAGCCCCTAGCCTACCCCAGCTTTTTACCAAATATTAGGCTCTAATAGGGGCAAACTGTCTGTGAGTTTCAAGGGCTTTGGTTTTCTGGTTTGTGTGCTAGCAAACGTTTTGTTAAGAAATAACCCTTATTTTTAGGCCTGAAAAGCTAGCTAAGCGCACTAAAAATGGGGTCAAAAACTTTTTTGTCTCCGATTTTGCCGAAAAGGTCCTTATAGGGGTTATTTGGCCTGCTGAATTCGAATATGAAATCCGTTTTTCGATATGACGCTTTCTTCGTTCAGTATGCGCTTACAACTGTCTTAGATCTTTTTGGAGCGATCGCCATCCATACTTCGAGAAATCAATCTAGCATTTCTAAACATTGGAGTGAGGTTTAGTGACATAGCTTTCGGCACATATTGGTACACTCACTGGCCTGTAATGTGCAAAGTTTCAGCCGATTTTGCAACAGTACTTTGGAGTAATTGACTCACATCTTCGAAATGGCACCAAATAACAGCGACAATATCGATAATGTAATCTAGCACTGCGAACGCAGGGATTAACGAAATCACGTCATTTTTACATAAGTTAAGACAGATACTTGGCGTATTAATTGGAGCAAAGTTGGGCTCCTTTGATAAACCACAGCTCATTAGAAGTTAGTTAACCGGCCCATGTCAAGATAAAAGTCACTTTTTGATGCGTTCTGATCTACTAATTGTTTTTCTTGGAGCTTTTATTTTCATGGGGGTTCTTGGGGTTCTGGGGTTCTTAATGTTTTGTAGAGATTAGATCTATAACTATGTGTAGTTTCATTTTTTGATGGGGGGTCTGGGGGTTCTTGGGGGTTCTTAACTTTTTGATGAGATTTGATCCGTAACTACATATATTTAGTTTCAAATTTTTGATGGGGGTTCTGGGGGTTCTGGGGGTTCTAAAATTTTTTTCAGGAGATTTGATCCTCTACTATCTTGTTTTAAATGTTTGCTGGAGGTTCTGAGGGTTAGGGAGTGCGGGGATTTTGAAAAGTGGGTTCGTTGAAAGAACGTATATCTATTGCGATCTTGTTCATCTTGTCGTCAGCATCCGATTGACACCCATATTGTGCACATTGAATGTTATTTCCACAAACTTTTCAAATTTTTCAGCCTAAATTTGTGAGAGAAGCCAGGAGGAACCCCCCAAGTACACCCCAGTTTTATGCCACATATTTGATGACTGAGATACAAATAAACACAATATAAACATATCGTGACGTAAAGTTTCAGATAGAATAGATAGTCTCGTAGTATAGTCATCGAGTGCTGGATACAAACGCATGAAAAAAAATTGGGAACCTCCTTTTTTTCTGATGGGGGTTCTGGGGGTTCTAACTTTTATCTTGACATGGGCCAGTTAACCTCCACCCGTATAGACCTACAACACCCAATTTTTCGCACTTTGATTGTATCGCACAAGAAAGTATACACTGATCTAAGGATTATTTTACACGATATCAAAGCGCTATATGTCAGTACTATTTCTGGAAAATTTGGGTACCGTACCTTGCGCATAGCGATCAGGGCGAGGCAAAGTTTGTGTACGAGCCATGTCGACCTTAGGACCGACAACACCAACTTCTGATGGCTCCACAGGACGCTACGCTGCATGGAATTCTTTCAAACTTTAAACTATTTTACACTAAACCTAATACTATTATATGGCAAAAGACTAGCTAGCTTTTCCAACATCGAACTTTTAGTGAAATTCGTAGCCCTCCCTTAAATTGTGTTTTCTGAATGAGCTGTGGTGCCATAGAAGACTAAGATAAGTTTATAAGTTTACAATTTTAGATCACTAAATTGAAATCTTGCTGTGTGGGTTAGAAGTTAGGACACTGGGGCACTGACCAATCTTCAATTTGTAGGACAAAATCACTTGAACTTGTATAAATTACACCTGTATAACTATCAGGATTTTTGGAAGTGTGCAGCTCACAAAATTAGGATTTCACCCTACGTTAAAGTCTGAACGTTATGCTACCGTGAAATTGCAGGCGATAATAACTAATACGGTTATTTAATTTCGGATCATTATGAAGGAAGTCACCCCTAAGCAAAATTGGTCAACTTCAACAGCCTACTGCTAACGACTGACCTGACACAATCTTAGAGCTCAAGCTGCACATCGTTGGAAAGCTGAGGCCTCGCCCTTTCAATGCTGTAAGTCATTTTGCTATAGCTTATTAGCTACCAAGTTTCACTTCACAGTTTCGAAATAAAATTTTACAGCGACAAGCTACAGCAAAATGAGTTAGAGCACTAGAAAAAGCACGTTCCCAGCTTTCCAACAATGTGCGGCTTATGCTTTAACGTTGTGTCAGCTTTCACCAATATGCTGTTGAAATTGACCAATTTTGCCCAGGGGAACTTCCTTGATATAATCCTTGGTTTCTAGCTGCATACAAACATGGAGCACTAGCTGTGAAAACAGTGGCAGACAAAGGGCATAAGATGCTTCAAACAGGATAAACTGGACACGACATTACATAGAAGAAGAATCTTCTTTTAAATGATTCCAGCAACCGCAGACAAGTCCCAGTTGAACTTTAAATGTGATATTATTTTATAACTTTGATGTTTAGCAGTACTTAGGATATGTTTAGAAGAATGGCAGGCATGGGGGTGAAAAAGGTCCGCCTGTGTTTGCTGTCACTTCTAAATCATATGTAGGTTGTCTGGAACAATAATACTTCCCTTTTTAAAAATATAAAACACTGGCAGAGTTTCCTACTTTTCGATTTGAGTGTTCGACCTTTCTCTCTCTCCCTCTTTTCTTTGCTTCTTCCTATTTTTTCTTCTAGAGTCAGTCATTTTTAATTCCCTATCCACCGAGAAGGTATATAGATTTCCGCCATCCTAAGTCACTATTTATATGGGGGTATCAGTATATGATTGCTTTATGTGTGACTGCGATCACCTTAGCGTCGAGCTAAGGGGTCAATAACCACACGTTAGATTGCTTGGGGGTCATGTTTTCTGACCATGACCTTCGTCTCTCCACCTCTTGTCTGCCATTGAGCGAACCGCGGGGAGCAGCACACAAAAGGTTGCTATGAATAGTTTGTTTACTGTTTGTTTTAAAAACTGTCTAGTTGCTTGATAGGTTTAATTCAATTTAATTATAGCACAGCTTCTTAAGTTTGATCACATAAGGCCTATAGGGGGCTGCAACAAATGTTAAATAACAAAAAATTATGAAGTTCAACTTTTGTACTTCGAACGGAGAACCGAAAGAAGTCCCTAGAACCGGAACCGGGTTCTGAGAACTGAAACCCAGCCCACTCCCCCAAAGTTCTCATATGTGAGGTGCAGACCTTATTCCCCGACAGTCAAAAGTGGGCAGACCTCCTCAGCGAGAAGGGAAGGGGTAGGGGGTAAACCCTCTCGTTCAGATCGGCAAAAGGGGTAGACCCTCAGTGAATTTTACGAAAAACTCAACACTGAATCAGGTAAAATGGTACCAGTCTCGAGGTTTCGGTATGGAACACCTCGTAGGCTTTGTCTGCTAGGTAGAGCTGATTGCCTTACTTCACCTTCAATATATGTTTATTCAATGTCATTCAACACAGTAGACTCTGTGGACTGGTGCAAAGTCAATATTAACCATTTTTTCTGCTGCTCTTCGGCGCAGCAGGTCTACAATAATCGTTTCAAAGGACATTAAACACACATTCAATGATATTCATAGGATTACCTATAAAATACACGTGTATTCGATGTACGTAAGCTTTATGCAAATTAGGTCTGAGCATAAAAAGAAGAATGCATTAGCGTTAAGCTGATACATTGTAAGAGAATTTTAAACTGGTTCCAATCCTAAATACTTTTCAGCACTATGAAAATTACAATTTAAATATACTTTTGGCAAATTGGGTTTGGTTGTTTAGTGTGCACAATGCAGGCAGTCCAGTTCTTTATAAAGTATACCCAATTCCAAAGGATTACTATGTGATAATAAATAGGTAAGTTCGTGAAATCAGTGACAATCATTACGGACAGGACACAGTACAATACAGTTTCGAAAACAAAACTCTTACTTTCTGCTGTTTTAATATGAACTCCACACCAAACAACATTGCTCGCAGCAGGTCTATAGTTACAATAAGTAACAATTCCTTAGTGGAATCTACAAAATCCTAGATCAGTTTTGCACACGTTGATACATGTTGATCTCAGAAGCCAAAGGAGCTATCAGCTGTCAGCTCACTGCTGGTGTCACAACTAACACTTCCACAGTTCAATCAAAATATTTCACGGTATATTGTTACCAAGTATTGAGTAACCATGAAATACATCACTTCCAGAAGCAGTATCGTTAAGGCAATGACGAATCCAGCAACTAAAATTGTAGATATGCCATAAAATCTCAACAAATCGATTGGTTGTGGTTGAGGCATTTGAGCGGGATCATTGTCTAAGGGCGGTAAGTATTTCCTGGTCAGTGCTACCAATATTCCGTGACAACGAACGTCGCCATAAAAGGTGTTCAACTGCTGTAGCAAAGTGATATTGTGTTTTGACACCAGGCTAACTCGAAAAATTATTCCATGGTCATTTGGAATTGTCATTGTATTAGGATAAAGCTTTGCATACCTGCTAATCCAATCAGTAGAGCCATAGGTGAAGTACCTCGGAAACTGTGATATAATGTGATTGATTGTTTTTAGTGAGTCGAATGTTTCGACCAGATCTGGTACCAGTTTTTGCAGCAAAACAGTGGCATAGGAAACAGTGCTCGGAATGGCAGCTTTCATATGAATATTTTTGGATGAAGACAGGGCCTGCAAGCTGTCAAATGGAAGTCTGGCTCTAAGCAACACAATGTTACTACTGATGGTGGCATTGAGAACAACGACTGCGAGCTGCGCACTTAACAGCAAGAAAGGAAGGTTTGTTGGAAGTTTGCGAGACTTACACCCGCTGGACTGGCAAAATGACACTAAAAACACATATACGTAGGCGAGTAATGCAAGCGGTGAAAACCATTGGATAGACTGTTGTGGTGTCCGTCCCCAGATCTTATTGATCAGGAATCCGTCAGAGACGGTATCGATTGGTTGAGTCAGAGCGACGGCTTCATATCTTCCCGGACTTATTGCATAAATGGGCAGTGTGAGGTGGACTTTACCAGAAAGTATGTCAGCAACATAACCAGAAGCTGTTTTACTTATAAGGTCAAAATCTCCAAATTTGCCGTCCGTAGAAGGCTGAAACTGCAAACGGTAGTTATAGAGTTTGGCAAACTCCTGAAAGAGCTCCACTCCAAGGCCAGGCTGACAGCTGACTGTTCTAAAGAGACGATTTTTACAGGAGGTGTACCATGGATGGTCTGCGTAAGACGATCCAACAATTAAAGTTCTATTCATTATCAATCCACTATGTTGTCAATAATATTAGTTTATTGTTTGATGTAACTGATAGATGCTCTGGCACGAGAAAAGATTTCATGACACAATTAGATTACCAAATGATTACCAATTTTGTGACATCTTTCGCTAACGGACATCTGAGGCAATAGATAGCTGGAAACTGCCTGTATTTAGTTTTTTAGCTAACAAGACTGTATAGATCAGTTGTTTAAGTATGCCTAATTGATTCAAACGGAATTTGATATGTAAGTATCCTATGGCGTGAATTTTTATATATTTATGTATTTAAGTTCTGCTATGAAATGCTGATTAAAGAACTTCTGAGATATTGGAATTATTTAACTTTGTTTATGGTTATTTATTACTACAAGACTAAATTGAAATTAAATTTTGTTTAATCGGAGCTCGATCTAGCGTCGCTTTAACAGAAATAACTGCTACAGGAAGGTTTGCAGAGATGACCAAGGCAAAAGCCTCGACGTTTGTAAAGTAAACAAATTACTAAAACGAGAATAAATTGACATGAGGCAAACATCGTCTACTGACATATTGATATTTGACCGACAACGCAAATCAAGTGTTTAAAAAATTTAAAATTAAAAGAATATCATAAAAGTATGAAGTTGACTTGCTTTCGTGTTGTAGTAGCTTTTCCTATTTTTAGCTTGGAGTTTCTGGTCGTTACACATGGAGGGCGGATTAATTTTGAAATTTACTCAAAGTCGCTAAACGTTTTGCGTTGCCTTGTGTTGCGTTGCGATGGCACTGATTCAAGCTCATGTTGTACCGATTGAATTCCCAATATAATGTAAGCATGTGTAATGGGTTGAGTTAGGGACTTGAACCACAGACTCAAACTCCACTACTTAGGACTTGCGCAATGAACGCGAACCTTCGACTGCGAATGGAGATCTCCGTCCAGGCGGCTCTCAAACTCACCTACTTGCCTCTCCAAGGGGAAGCAAATAATTTTGGGGGACGCCAACGGGGCGCCTAGTAAAATGGTGGGGGAGGTACAAGGGGGTAGGTTGTTAAGTACCTAAGTAATATATATATATATATATATATATATATATATATATATATATATATATATATATATATATATATATATATATATATATATATATATATATATATATATATATATATATATATATATATATATATATGAGCCTTTATGTTGGTACAAGAGGGCGCTCACTAATTTCGATTGCAAACTATCCGAGGATGCTCTCAACATCACTGTACGTCCATTACTTCCTCCTCAGTGAATGTTTCGGTGGTTGCTTTTACCTGGAGGGTGGCCGTCCATTGCACACTCATAGTAAGTTGTCAATTGTCCAATTGTTTTTTTGAACAAAGACCATTAGCCATATTCGAACTATTAAAGACACGAAGGGATAGTTTATTTGGTGAATGGACAATTATTCGTTAAATCCATATAAAAAAGTTTGGTTACAGTTTGGTAAAGTTATGTTTGGTAAATTGGTTAAGTTTGGTAAATTAATTTCATTCGGTTATTTTGGTAAGTTGATTAAGTTTGGTAAAATCATAAAAAGGAACTGTTATTTTGTATATAAAATAGTAGGCCTAGTTTTGAATAATAAACTAGTACAAAACGTAGGTTACAAGGGACATGTCATTTAATCTCTTCTGCTAACAAAAATCTTGTCAAAACAGTATCAAGTTATCTTTCAATATCCGTAAATTGGTTTTGTAAAACGTGTGGTGTTTCTGTCATGCTATGTACTTACTTGCATAAATCAATAATTTTCAGGAAAAGCAGAACTTATTTTAATTTGACATACGATATCTGATAACAGCCACCCGAGAAAGGTTTAGCATTGTGATGAAATCTTTATTGTAGAATGATATTAACTTCAGCTAATTGAAGACATGCATTGTCAAAATAATATTGTCTGACAAAGTTGACAAAGTTTCTGAAAGTGAGAAAGATACAGTCAAAACGGCTACCACTCCACGGATCTGGGTTGCCGGGAGGGCTGGGAGGGCTCAAAATTGGGATTGTTACCACTGTTGCTGTTGTTGTCGACTACTCCAGAATGGATGCTAGTAACAAAAGTCCCGGGATGTGGGGTTTTATTTTTGCGAAGGACGGTTTCCCAATTGATTTCAAAAGGATAGTCCGAAAAGAGTTGACTTATCCACCACTTTTCCTTCCTCTGAGTCGATATTTCAACCCTGTGACCGAGGTCATAACACTTGTTCCGCTTTTGATCGCTGGGCAAAGTGCACACCTCCGTCGGCCGCACCTAAATGTTCCACAAGGACCCTGGGCCACAACTCTCGGTGAGCCGGCTCCGGCGGATGGTAGTTTTGCCTTGACAAGCAGATTTCTTAGTTTGGTCGGGGGACGCCAGAACAACTTGACTTTAGAGATCAGTCCACTCAGAGAATGTTCGTGTTTTCTGAGGATGTCACTTATTCGCTTAACGTCTGGGTGGTAGGGCAGAACCATGTAGAAAGACATTTCTTCTGCCGACGCGGCAGGCTCGATCTTAGGTGTAAGCAGTTGTTCTCTGCTTACTGAGAGATCCTTATCAATTCTCCGTTGAACTTTGCCCCTGGGGTAGCCTCGTTTCATTAGATTTTCTTTTAGCTGACGACATCTTAGCCTGGCGGTTTCCGGATTCGAGCAGTTACAACAGATTCTCACAGCCTGGCTATAAGGAATGGACAGCTTGTGTTGCACCGGATGACAAGAATCGTAATGAAGATACTGCTTCGTATCCGTAGGCTTGATAAATAGGTCTGTCACAATTCTGCCGTCGCGGAGTTCCACTCAAACGTCCAAGAAGTTCACCTTGGTTCCGCCGATGTCAACTTCCAGCTTAATGCTGGGAATTAAGCTATTGGCATGACCCAAAAGCTGTTCAATCCCTTGTCGGGGACCATGGCAAACGATGAAAATATCATCAATGTACCGCTACCACACCAAAGGTTTGTTTTCAGCAATCGAAAACAATTTACTTTCGAACACATACCCCATAAAGATGTTAGCGTAGCTGGGGGCCGTTTTGGTTCCCATTGCGGTACCATTTAATCTGCGTGTAGAAATCGCCGTAGAACTCAAAAACATTGTTCGTGAGGGCTAGTTCCATGAACTGCATGATCATCTCCGTCGGATATATCGGGCTGTCTCTTGTCGACAGGGCTTCCCTGCAGGCTTCAAGGTCCAGGCGATGCGGGATGTTGAAGTAGAGGCTGGCGACGTCGGCAGTGGCCAATAGACAACTCCGCGAAACGGCTACGGAGCCAAGTTTCCTGGGAAAGTAGCTGGTGTCTTGGATAAACGATGGAATTTGGCGGACCAGGGGCTTGAGTTGAGAGTCCACAAACCCACTTAAGCTCTCTGTTGGACAGCCGTTGGCCGAGACGACGGGCCTTCATGAGCAGGGTATCTTCTGTTTGTGCATTTTTGGCAGCAGATAGAACCTGGCAGCTTTGGCATCCTTTGGAACCAGGGAACCAAAAGTACGATAGAACGGCCCTTGTCAGCTGGCTTTATCGAAATGTCTCGATTCTGTTGTAACTGCTGCACTGCTTCTTTCTCAGCCATGCTCAAGTTAGAGCGTCTGCGGTGCAGGGGCAAAGCTTGAATGTCAGATTTGACAGTGTGGATTACTTCAGTCACTTTGAGTGCTGTTTTCATTGAAATTGCAAAATGTACTGCCAACTTCACGATAATTTGACATTTTCGTCACTTTCTCTTGAATTTCTAAAATGTAATTCACGAATGGTCAAACTAAGTTGTTACTCTTGTGTATGGTTCAAGGCCGGACTAACTAATTGTCACCTTCTTTCAAATTCGAGCGCGCACGGCAGTCGGGGTTGAACGATTGTCAAGTACGTCGGGTCCTTTGTTAATTGTTACGCTCCATTTGCTTTTGGACGGGTGGGCGCCATTTTCTATCTTTTGTCTGTCGACAAAAGTCGGTTGACGACTTTAGTTTTGGCCTGCATTGTCTTTTTCTAGTTTGATTTGAAGTCTTGTCAGGTGCCTACAATTATATCTCTTTAGTGAAATATGGGATGTAAAGTACATTTTTTCGTTGAGAACAGTAAATTCGCGCCACTTTTTAGTTTTCGCCTGTTTCGTATTGCAGTCGGTTAGGGTAATCTGACGAGCTGAATCTGATTTGCGCACACTTTGTCGAACCTTTGCAATCTTCTAAACTTCCAGGAATTCGCTTGTCGGGAGTCACGCTTTAAGAGCGTACTTTCTACAAGTTTATTTCTGTGATTAAATTGTTTGTTCAGAGATATTTAGACCTAATCTATACAACAGCATCTCAGGAGACCTTTGCCTGGATATCTCCAGGGTTACTGCGGATGATTTGGGTGCAGAATTTCGAGACACCCATCAGAACATCATATCGACTGAATTCCGCAGGACGAGGCGAGAACCCCAAACCTTTGGCCAAAACCTGTTTTTGAGGTCTTGTCAGTCCAACAGAGTTCAAGTCAATAACAGTCCTGTTCAGATCTTCCTCACAAGGTTCAGGAAGTTGCCGTCGTCGGGTACGTACGAGTCTTCGATTTCTCTTCTTCGGATTGCAGTCAGCATGGATCCATTTGGCCTTCGCCAGAATAGCCTTTCTGGCTGCTAGCACAGTCATTTGGCTGATTTTACTTAATTTGTTGGCTTTCTGAAGGACACCTGCATTCCGATCATCCAAATTAAGTTGTCGAGAGCGTGACGGACAACTCAGGCACTGTTTTCGATAGTGCTGGTATATACTACTCAAGAGGTAAAATTCCAGTTTCAGAAACTCCGCAGCCCATGTGTTAGCAAGAGGTCCTGATCTGTGGACCTGGGGACATTTCCTTTTAACTTTGAGTCCAGGGGGTATAATTCAATTCCAGACAAATTCCTGTAAATACAGCATGTAGAAAATGGACAGAGTAGTTTGGTCACACTACTGGGTTCGTAGCCGGATCCATAGGGATACAGAACAATATCAGTGAGAAAGATACAGTCAAAACGGCTACCATTGAAATTTGACCCACAAGAACGATTGCAGCGTGTAAAGAATCGCCTGAGGGAGGGGCCCGCCATGGAGCCCCGAAACCGGTAGCGGAATAAGGTTGGTCTGACTCTGGGTGTCTACGTTTTGATGATTTTGATATTGTATTTAAGTTTCTGAAAGTGTAAAACCAGGTAGCTCATAAATAACGGGATAATACAAAGTTAACGTGGCAGTTGGGTATTCATCATCACGTTTCAACAATATGTGAAGGTAAAATCTTGACTTTATTGCAGTTCCCAGTGCTTTCAAGTAATTCAATAAGAAACTGCTAAAATTTGCAAACATTCTGAGACTTTAACAAATAAATTAAAACTAGCGAAGTAGCGAGAATGGGTTGCCGCTGCTTTTCCCGTTTATATGTAGGCAATATCTCCCAAAACAGGCACTTCTGTGACCCAGACTAGTCTGATTCGTGTAGTCCGTATCGAGAGCTCTCATTAAAGTACCATATTGACCATATTTAGAGAAGTTTCGATTTTTGGTCATTTTGGTCGATTTTGACCATTTTGGACCCCTTTGAAGCTCCATAACTCACTTTCTGTACATTTTGGCGGCTTGGCCCTATTACAACTTTTTATCTACGCAACGAGAGCTTTCGATTGAGCCTCATATTGGGCGGTTTCCGCTACTTTCAATTTTGACTATATGCAGCATCACCTTATCGAGTACTTTCGCACACCGCAACGGGGGAAGCCCCCCGTACTTCAGTCAACACTTCACTCTACCCCAAACCTTTCCTGAAAATTTCAGCCCAATCGGTCAAGCTTAGCAAAAGTTAGAGGGGGGACAGGGGGTGGTAACGAGATTAAATAATAATAACTAGCGAAGTAGCGAGAATGGGTTGCCGCTGCTTTTTCCGTTTATAGCAATATCTCCCAAAAGAAGCATTTGGATGATCTAAAGTATACAAATTCCTGCTCTCCATATCGAGAGCTTCCATTTCATATTCACCACGTTATTTTGAAAGGTGTCAAAAATTAGTTTTCTGGTCGATTTTGGCCATTTTTGCTCACTTTAAAGCTCCGTAACTCAAATTTCGTACATTTTGACGACTTTGCCTTATTACAACTTTTTATCTACTCACCAAGAGCTTTCGAATGAGCCCCATATTGGGCGGTTTCCGATACTTTCAATTTTGACCATATGCAGCATCACCGTATCGAGTACTTTCGCACACCGTAACGGGGGGAGCCCCCGCCCTTCAGTCAACACTTCACCCCACCCCAAACACCCCCCCCCCCGAAAATTTCAGCCCAATCGGTCAACCCTAGCAAAAGTTAGAGGGGGGGGACAAGGGGTGGTCGGTCACGGGAATAATAATAACTAGCGACTGCGAGAGTGTGTTGCCCACCTGCATATTCCATTTGGGTCAGAACTTTATTTCCTAAGACTTCGATAGCCTCTCGTTCAAGAAATGGGTTCTTGTGTTATCTGATTGGTTTTATTCGAATACAATAATGACGACACCTTCATCCTAAAATGGTTGCCCTTAAAAAGGCAGTTGGGATAAGTGATTTTCCCATTACACTTTGTTAACACTACTTCATGCAAATGGTTGCCTTTAAGAAGAAAGTTGGGATAAGTGATTTTTATATTACACTTTGTTAATATTGCTTCATACAATTGGTTGCCCTTAAAAAGGCAGTTGGGATAACTGATTTTCCCATTACACTTTGTTAACACTAGCAAATGGTTGCCTTTAAGAAGAAAGTTGGGATAAGTGATTTTTCAAGTATACCTTAAATATATACTACTTCATACAAATGGTTGCCCTTACGAAGGCAGTCGGGATAAGCAATTTTCGACTAAATATCGCTGAAAAATAATTGACACTGCTTTTTAAAGGGTATCCTAACAAATCCACCGGCTAAACTTAAAAAGCACAGATATTACGCGTTCCTGGGCAGTTTACTCACTTTTGCGGTCTCCAACAGCGTAACTTTTGGCCATATCTCGAGATTCACAAAAGCTAGAAAAATTTCTATTGCAGATTTGGAATCTGCGTCCCCGAATTACCCTATGACTGACATTTCAACAAAATCGGAGACAAAAAGTTTTTGGCCATTTTTGACACCTTTATCTTCACATGGTTGCCCATAAAAGGGCAGTTGGGATAAGGAATTTTCGACTGAATATAGCTAAACGTTACTTGATACACCCTTCTAAACCATGTTCTAGCAAATCCACCGGCTAAACTTGACTAACGTGTTCAAAAAACACAGATATTAGGTGTTTCTGGGCAGTTTGCTCACTTTTGCGGTCTCCAACAGTGTAACTTATGGCCATATCCCGAGATTCTCAAAATCTAGAAAAATTTTGATTGCAGATTTGGAATCTGCGTCCCCAAATTACCCTATAACCGACTTTTCAACCAAATCGGAGACAAAAAGTTTTTGACCATTTCTGACACCTTTGCCTGAACATGGTTGCCCATAAAAGGGCAGTTGGGATAAGCAATTTTCAACTACATATCGCTAAAAGTTACTTGATATTCCATTCTAAGCGTGTCCTAGTTAATCCACCGGCGAAACCTAACTAACGAGTTCAAAAAACACAGATATTACGGGTTTCTGGGCAGTTTGCTCACTTTTGCGGTCTCCAACAGTGTAACTTTTGGCCATATCTCGAGATTCACAAAAGCTAGAAAAATGTCGATTACAGATCTGAAATCTGCGTCCCCGAATTACCCTATAACCGACATTTCAAAAAAACCTGCTAATAATAATAATAATAAGAACAAGCTTATTTGCATGAATGGGTTGCCGCTGTCATGCTTCCTTTTATAAACAAGAAATTTACCGAGTCCAGTGCCATGAAATCCGTACATTTTTCGGAAATCTCTATTTCAGCTTCGAAATCAGCGCCATCGAATTAGTCTATGACCAACTTTTGAGTGAAATCGGAGTCAAAAAATTTTCTGGCCCACAATCCGGGTTTTCGTGAATTCCCGGATTTTCAGTTTTTCGGCCAAAACTTTCGCTAGACGCATTTGCGGCAAATGTCGCAAGAAGGAAAGTTGTTCAGCTCGACGAGCTCTTTCATTTGAGTACCATATCGACCACTTTTAAAAACATTTTGCAAAATCCGGAATTTTCCGGTCCAATATCTCGAAATCCGTAAAATTTCCGGAAATTTCGATTTCAGTATCGAAATCAGCATGGTCGAATTACCCTATGACCAACTTTTGAGCGAAATCGGAGACAAAAAAGATTTTGGTCCAAAACCCGGGTTTCCGGGAATTCCCGGATTTTCAGTTTTTTGGCCATAACTTTCGCAAGACGCATTTCCGGAAAATGTCGCAAGAAGGAAAGTTGTTCAGCTCGACGAGCTCTTTCATGTGAGTACCATATCGACCACTTTCCGAAAAATTTTTCAAAATCCGGAATTTTCCGGGTCCAATATCTCGAAATCCGTAAATTTTCCGGAAATTTCGATTTTAGTTTCGAAATCAGCGTGGTTGAATTACCCTATGCGCAACTTTTAAGCAAAATCGGAGACAAAAAATTTTTACGTTTCCCTTGGTCCCCCCTTACCATTCTAAAAAATTCCGGGATTCGCCATTCCCGGAATCCGGGAAGTACCGAACTGCCCGCGCTTCCGGGAGCACTTTAGGTCACCCCCAAGTCCCCCTGAAAATTTCAGCCGGATCGGCCCTGCCAATCAAAAGTTAGAGGGGGGGACACATTCGGCAAGAAATAAATAAATAAATAACGGACATACCCAAGTTAAAGGGTTGCCTTTTTGTTGAAAAAGCGGCAACCCAACAAGCTTATTTGCATGAACGGGTTGCCGCTGCATTTTTCCTCTTATCAACAAGTCAATTTTCCGTGTCGAGTACCACGAAATCCGTAAATTTTCCGGAAATCTCGATTTCAGTTTCGAAATCAGCGCCATCGAATTAGTCTACAGTAGT
>JASAND010028931.1:0-85705 GCA_030248195.1 Trissonchulus latispiculum | reverse complement strand
GTCTTAGATTACCCATCGTCGCCATATTGAAACTTATGATAATGCTCAGATTACCAAACTTTAACAGATAACGTATAAGGTGATAATATATGAAACCCAATCAGCGGATACAAACTTCTAAAGTTCTTAACGTTTTTAACTTTTAGTCACAACAATATAGAAGCATCAAAACATCTACAATGTTATTTTTAATTGTTTGTTGCATTATTTACAAGGAGCACGGCTAGCCTTTTATTGAAATGAAAAGGCCTAACAGGAAGTGATATTAACAAGGATGCGTATATATAATACAGTATAATTTTCACACGAAGACTGGATTGTTTATAATGTGTTCAAGAACACCGAACTAGTGTATTCCGAAAGTTGCAGTCATTTTGGATTACATTTGCGTAAATTATCACTCAAAATACGGGAAACAACACCACCACATTTAATGTTTCCCAGCTGGATTGGTTTTTAATATTTTGTACACTGATTTTATGCCAAACCATAAAGTTGCAAAACTGTCACTCACTAGCAGTGTGGTTAAATTCTAACTGTATGCCGGAGTAGTGTTGTGCGTTGGCCCGTGCGGCCAATGGCCGTTGGCGGCCAAACTAATAATAAAACTTGGTTAATAATGCGAGCTAAATTTTAAAAAAGGGATGAAATACAACTGCATACATAAAATTCCATTGCTATTTAAGTAAAACCAGAGAATAGAAATTTTAGCATTTTTTGAGACACATCAAAAAACTTGGATTTTACGTAAAAGTTAGCAAATCTTTGCGATAAAGGGACTTGAATAATGTGTGACAAAATTAGAGCTTTCTAAAAAACATATCGTGCAAAATTAAAGTTTAAAACCCCGCGCAGTGAGCTCGAAGGCTGTGCAGGCTAGCGCCAATTTCATTGGCCATGTATGATTATACCACAATTAAAGTTGTGAAACAGCTTAGTTCAAATTTGCTGTGCTCTAACCCCTGTGCCTCCATCCGAGTTGTGAAGCACGATGTGCACTGTGCTTCACAACTACAGTTGTGAAGCACGCTGTAGCGTGCTTCACAACCGAAATTTGTAGCTGCTCAAAGCTGCGACTGCAACGCGTGCAAGTTGAAGTAAACGTTCTGCACAGACTCACTGATGCAAAAGCTGAGCGCGTTAAGTCTAATTCCAATTTCCGGTATTTTAAATTTGAACTAAGCGATTTCACAACTAAGTTGTTGCACAATTTCTCGCGCACCATCTAATTTACGGACACGCCAAGCAAAACTGCAAGGGGTTGTGAAACCCGAGTGTTTCGTAAAGCTTAGCACTCGAATTCTTTTGTGGTACTCAGGCTCCGCTTCGCTCCGCCCTCGTACCACAAAAAAATTCTCGTGCAAGCTTTCACGAAACACTCGGGTTTGTAATGCACTCGCTTCGCTCGTGCATGACAACCCCTCGCAGTTTCGCTTAGCGTGCCTGTAAATCAGCTAGTGCACTCTATGTTGTGCAACAACCTATACAAAAGGTATAAGACATAAGGCATAAGGCATAAGTTGGATAAAGTAAAGGCGCCCTGAACAAACTAACACCAACAATGGCGGCTGTGCTTATTTACAGATATCCATATTAATGTTGGTTCGATCAAATCCGAGGGTGTTTGCGGCAGCCTTTGGGCGCATCTCACATATACTCCTTTTATCCTTTTCACCGCTTGTACCAACTTGTTGGGGCTGCGGCTTAGTAAACGTACTCAGTAGCTGAGGGTCCTACAGTTCACGACAAACATGGTAAAGTTTTTCAACACCTTTTTAATGAACGTTGCGTGAGGTAACTGTGACTGGAAGGGCTACTTAGCTTAACTGTAACGTACACCAGAGCATTGAAGTTCAGCATCGATTCGTATAGTAAATGAAGAATTGGCCCAGCCGTATCGAACTGCGGGGCCGTTTGATTTGCAGACGGACTTAAGAGGGGATCTATCGTGAAAAATTTTTATATCAAGGATTTCGCTCATTTAACTGTTGAAATATTTAACAGCGGTTAAGTTAAAATAGAAGCATTTCCAAGCCCTACATAGTGCTATATGAAGAATTCATCCATGTTATGTCTCCTATGTTTAACACTTGCTGACCTCAAATTTGAGGTCATATTACTCAAACTTATAAGAGATCTGCTTTAATTAAAAAAACTCGTTAAGATATACTTTTCAAACAACAAAATATTTAAAAATCAGGGAAATTGGAGGTGGTCGAAAGATGGGCCAAAAATGGACTTAAGCACCAAAACACCACTAGGCAGACAACTGAATTTCTTAAGCAAGCTTATTAACCGATTTCCCATGCCTTATTATGTGACTGTGGAAACGTAAATTTTAATAGTTATTCAAGTTTCGGAAGATCTCGGAATTTAGAGATTTACGACAAGCACAACAAACAGAATTATTTGAATCCGTCGCAGTTAGCATTTAGTACTGTGTTCGTAAAACAGGGCTTGTTGACTGATAAACACAGAAAAGGCTAGTTGTAGGGGTATTGGCTTTAAACTACTTCAGTAAGTTCTATTCGATTATGTGAATTGATTGAAAGTTAATCAACAGTGACAGTACTTTTCCTGCCAGTCTAGACTATTTCAGTCAGAGACAGTTTAAAGCTAATCGCTTGGATAGACTTGTAGGGAAGTCAGGATCATCAGGATTTACAAATTAAATATTTACCTACTAGAAGTTTGTCAAAAACAGTTTCGAAACTGTGAAATTGAAATTATAATTTTGTAAACATTTAACAGCTTAAAGCTGTTATGCTTGATCTGTTAGGAGGCCGGTCCGGCTCTCCATTGGCAGAGAATTGGCTTGGCTGTGACCAGGTCTTGGCCAAGTCAAACTGGCTTGGGCTTGGCTTCATTTGGCTTTGCTTGACCACAATCTGGAGGCGATTGATCAAAAATCGCCCCCTATTGCAACTGTAAGGGTGAAACAGGCGTATTAATCAGTCTGACATGAAAATTGCAGCTGATGGCTCGGTGGTGTAATAATAAGCACGTCCGATGGTGGGCTAATCCATCGAATGGGCCGCGGGTCGAACCCCGGCGGGGCCAATTCTTCAATTACAATGGAAATTTCAGCGATGAGCATCCCACTTTCTTTCTCTGTCTTAGGCCCTGGTGTTAAGGAAGAATGCCGCCTCGAATTGATATTAACCTCTGTCTTCTTGGTCCAGAAGCGCTGAACAACTATAATTAATTGATTCAGCAAAAAATTGTTAGCGCTCGATTCTAGGCAGTTTTGTTCCGTGTTTGGTAAAGCATTTTGTAGTGAGTACAAATACATTGTGCTGATATTATATTAAATCATTGTGAGTATCTATATTTACAAATAGTAGTACAATTGTGCGATATACGATACACATGAAAATAAAAAATGTGTAGCCTATGAAAACTTCTGCGACATCGCCCAGAGTTTCAGCATATTTCAGACAAAGCAGGGAATACTGAATTGTCTCCTATTTTGTGAAGTGCTTTTTACATACTGCAATTTATCATGTAGCGTTCAGTTGCAGCTTTTAGGTGACTCATCGGTCATAATAGCTTTGTTCACGTATTCTTGAACGTCGAGGCTAGCGTGAAAGTTTCAAAGCAATGTAAATAAATATACAATATCATATTACATAAAAATTCACATTCACACTTTATTATTCACAAAAGAAAACTCAAACAAAGCGGAAACAGATAATCAAAAAACAGAAGGAACCATCAGCAAAATATTTTGTAGGATTTTAGTGATGGAATGGTTGAAGTCCCCAAAGGCAATGGCACAAATAGACTCGTTAATTTTTAATGGACAGCTTAGAGTGACAGACCTAGTTTTTAGGCATATCTGTTATCCCTACTCTTTCAACAGGAAAAACTTTCTAGAAAAACAAGTCAGCCTCTCATTGGCGCTAAGACAGCCTCTAATTTTGAAATAATAGGGTTTGCGATGTTAAGAAGGATGGTCATGTCTAAGTTAGGAGTCGGATTATATGTTAGTGCCAGAATACAGGACTACAAATGAGATTCAAATTTCTAACTAATTAGGGTCTACTGGCGATGCTAAATTAATTCGTATCTCCAGTCACTTCTTTTGCTCTGGATGGGGGCATGCATAAGTAATGAGAGGTGGCGCTCTTCTCGCAGAAAGATTTCAGATTATTTTACTGAAATGAAAGGAAAAGAGCAGAGGCAATTGCACGGTCCCTTTGCTCTGTGACGTCAAACCTTGCCGTTCTTTGTAGATTGCTGCAGATACAGTAGGAATTGTAATGTACAACCATACGCCTACTACAAAATTTTAGAAAGCAAAAACAACAATCAATTTTTGATGAATGCTTGTTTCAGAAATACCTCAATTTAGCAACTGGTGGATTTAAGCAGCTATCATTAAAAGTCTCAATCGACAGAATATTCAGAACATTTTAAGCTTCAGCGAACTAATATTAACAAAACGTGACGTCAACTAGTCCTTAGCCACAGGAGAACACGGTTCAGAATTGTCGGCAAAATTTTCATTACACTGAAGATAGCAAGTGTACACTACATTGCAAATTTATTAATTTAAAACACGGTTTAATAGTGTTTATGTAGAGTGTTGATGTAGTTATGGTAATCCATGCGCTGAATTCATGATGTGCAGTTGGACAAATCTCAGGCTGTAGCTGCAGTCGGAAACCTTCGGACCAACTGCCTCTCAACGTTGGCACAGAATCCGCTTAAATCTCGTCGAGCTCCTCCAGTGTTCATTGCCTAGTTGCTGTGGTGGTCGCTGAAAATAAGAGGTTCGAACTTATAAAGTTTCATAATATTGTGTCTTAGAAAATCATGACAGATTCACAAAAAACATGTTTTTCTTCTTTGGCTTGCCGCATACCAATGTTGTAGATAAAGAGTATGTCATTATATTTAGTATTTCAGTATTTCAGTACTAATAATCAGTATCAGTATTCATCCCTGGAGAATTCAGAATATTACCTGCCCCAAATAGTTTATGCAGAATTTTCAACTGAAGCACTTGTCAGAATGCAATGGGATCAACAACCTTTGGTAAACACAAAATAACACTAATAATACAATAATAAACAACACAATAATAATAATAAATTCAAAAATTGAAAAAATTTGAAATTTAAAAAAATTATTTTAGTTTGGTAAGGGGGGACCAAGTGGTGCCGAATAAGGTTTTGGAAAAACTTTCCTGAACATTTGTATGCAGGGTTTTTCAGGGGCGCTGAACACGAATCTGAAATCTTTCAGCTTTTCGTTAGCTCAGTATAAACTTACATGTTAAGGTGCTGGTATCGCTTTGTGTAAATTTGACCCTATAGGCTTTAATTCTTTATGAAAGTGGATGAAACTTTCCAAATATACTATTTCGGTGCTCTTTAACATTCTGGGACCAGTCCCGCATTTTTAGGTGCAAAGATAAGAAATTTTTGGTTTTTGCCATTATTCTCTCAGCACATAGTCGAGACACCAGATTGGCTGATATGGCTGGAAAGAGGGCACAAAAATGAACATTTTTGCTTTTACAACTTTTGAGCTATCTCCAGTGGTTAAGTCAGTATAAGCAAAAAACGATTTTTGGGGTCCAAAAATGGCCGTTTTCGAGAAAATCAGTTTTTTCAAAATTACTACCAAATCGTAGGGACAATTTTGGTTTATTTATACTCGATCGATATACAGTCTCATTGCACATTTTATCAATGCCTATTAGCCGGAGTTTGTTGCTCTAAACTGGAGATTTGGCCGAAAAACCATTTGGGCAAAACTGCGATTATTTTGTTTTGAACATCGATTTCTCAAAAACTACCCAATGGATTCGCGTGATTTTTGGCAGAATGAGAATTCGCACTATTGCGGAGGGACATTTTTCTTGGTTTGAGCTAAAACATCTCCAGTTGCGAGAAAACTCAATGCAAAGTTGCGAAATTTTGTGTCACCGCACATTTAATGGATTTTCTTTACCGTTAAGACCTGCTGAGCCAAATCCAAAAAAATGTCCCTCGGCCCACATGTCCTTTATAAGACAGCACAAGAAAAATTTTTGGCCGATTCCACAGTTTTGAGAAATCCATGTTCAAAAATTTTTGGTCTATATTCAGCCTGTCAGATGTCAGTATGTCAGAAAATTTTAGCTATTATTTCCGGATTTTTACTAGTTTCGTACTCTCACGAGAATCTGCAGATTATAAGCTTTAAAATGATGTATAAAGCTCTTTCTAACTCACAAAATTGCGAAAATTATGGCGTTTCAAAAAATACGCACAAAAGCACTGCACAAAACGATACCAGCACCTTAAGCTTTACAACTTTAGCTTATTACTGAGCTAACAAAAAGCTGAATCGAAAAACGGATTTCAGATTCATGCTCATCGCCACTGAACCCCTGCGCGCAAGTTTTCAGCAAATGTTTTTAAAAAAATTTGGTGCCCCTTAGCCCCCCCCCTCACCAAACTAAAGATTGAAAAATTTTTTAATTTAAAATATTTTAATTGTTGAACTCATCTGCCTTCAGTATGCATCCATACAATATTTCAAAGTTATTGGTCCAGAAAATCAAAAGTTAGGGCTGGGGGAAAGCGCAAATGGTCCGGTCTTCATTCAGCTTTGGACGGTAACACACAACATATGTAATGAAGTTGCTTAGATCTGAATTACAAAATGCTTTTCTCTTTGTCTTTATTCAACCTAGTTGGTTAGGGCTCTGTAGCAACTCGATCCTTTACACGTAGGGTCAGCGCGTCTGCTGGGATCAGCAAACTTAGACACAGAATGCCCAAAAGGTGATTTATCCAAAATTAGGTATCCTTGTACCAACCCGGATGGGGTCCTGGTTGTGAGTTCGTTTAGTGACGTTTAGATAGACAGCTGGATAACTCTTTTTGGCTCCTTCGTTGATCAGGGATTGGATCTCTATCTCGAGATGATTCACTTACTTGTACTGAGGGAAGATAGATACTGGTCCTGATCCAATGGCTTTGTCCAATGTTTGTGCCCTAAGTCAAACGCTTGCTGAGGCACACTTCAATTTATTAGGAATTAGTATAATTCTCAACAGTTGCAATGATTAAATAATTGAATAATAAAAATAACACTAACGATAATAACAATGACAATGTGTAACACTCCACTGAATATAGGCTTAGACGTACAAAATACAGGTTACAAGGTTGCCAGAGTTGCCAGTTTTAGAGTAAACATTTTGACTACTTTTAGTTGAGGGACAAGATTTTGGATTCCTACTCTTTGTAGATACTTCCTTTCCTCCCTTTTCTGTACTCTTAATCTCAACTATTATACTCTACTGCTCAACTCTGTGCTTTCCCTATATGCTTGTGTTCGTGCGATCTATCACTTTATCAGTCCTTTAGAACAAGGACAATAATAATAATTAATGATAATAATAATAATAATATTAATTAATGATGATTAAAAGGCACAATTCCGGTCCTTGGGTGAGCCCAAGAATGCTGTTCCAATCTCCTGTGACGGAGCACACAGTGCGCAGTTCCCGGATGCTATTTGGAAGACCTGAAGGGCTAACACAGGGGTCGGTCTGGTTGGGAGATGCCTGGTACGGTTATATATATAAACTGCAACAGTTAATTAAGTTAAATTATTAATTTATCTTCTTTTATGTCTTCCGGTTTTCACTTCAATACACGAACTGGTAAGGCCAGGATGGTGGGGATAACAACCCCCATAGCAAAAATGACGAAAAACATGACGAAACCCATCTTTTGAATTGAAAGTATAAGTTCAATTAGAATAATCAAAACGAATGACAAGTTCAGTTCTTTAGGTTTTAGGTCCCGTATTCAATTCCGGTGCTTGACTCACAGATAGTCTCTGCCTTAACCGTTCCACAAAAGTTTGATCCGACTTTCTCAATGTACCTTATAAGACTGATTATGATCCAAATAACTGTCCAATATCCGTGTGTCCCTCTCTGGACTGACTACCAACAAATCTGATCAAATAAACTACTGAGACTTCGGAATTACTGACTATCTAGGCTTGATTCCGGCAGGACCACGTTCGCTTCTGCGCCTGAATCAAATGGGTTAAAACCCATTAGTACAAGTTATAGGTGCGGGACTCAAACCCAGCAACCATTACTCACTTTCTGGCTTTCTAGGATTAAAGCTGAACTTGAAAAATTTGAACTTATCATGATAACTGAATTTTTTGATAAAATTGGCACCAAATGGAGAGATTCGATCAATACATTAACGTTCTGAAGGTATTTTAACAGAATGTTGTGCTTTCGGCAATTTCCTGCAATTTCGTGCAGGATATTGCAATAACAATGCGATTTCACTTCATACATTTTGTTTCTCTACTGTTTCGAGTTGGAACACCAGCATGAACGTGGATTCGTACTTTTAACAACTTGATACTAATTAAGTAATTTGTGGTAATTTTCGTACTCGTATAATACAGTCACGTAAATTTTATAGCAACATCAAGATACTTGGGGCCCTTTTCTGGCCCCAGAGATCAGGGCAGTAACAACTCCCTTTTATTGAGATATTACATGACTTGAAATCAAACATAGTAAAAGGTTAAAAAAGGTTGGTTTGATTAGAAGATGGTTCATTTTACCCTATCCATCTTACCTACGTAACTAATTGTTATTTTCTCTATTTCAGGTGTATGCCTACATATTATATTATATTACACACGATTACTGATTTTTCTGACGTCTATTATTGCCATTTGCGGATGATGGTTGCAACTAGGATTCATACTGAATGTGAAACTCGTACGGTTGATTTTTCAACCGTACTAACTATTATGTAGCCTGAGATTGTTAATTCTGTCTTCAAATATGGTGCGAATGTGGAACAGCACCTAATTACAATCGTAGTCATTATTACAGGCTAAGGACGAACTGAACTTGGCTGAACAGACTAGAAATGGCAATAATGACCTTTACTTTATTCAGAAATAAAGCAACAGTACATCTAACTAAAGAACTACAAATGATACTAATCTTACGTAATATTACTATACTTCTTTCAAGTGGAAGGTCCGCAATTGTAGTCATTATTACAAACTGAATATGAGCGGGGCTTAACCTAGCTGACTGGAAATGGCAATTAAAACATTTATTTGTTTCAGAAATAAAGTGGTAGTACATCTAACTAAAAACTACAGCTGATACTAAGCTTACGTATTATTACTATACTTCTTTCAAGTAGAAGGTCCGCAATTGTAGTCATTAGTAAGAGCTAGCTACGAACAGGACCTAGCCTAAGTAACTGGTAATGGTAATAAGAGCGTTTATTTAATTTGGAAATAGAGTGACAGTATATATGACCGACGAACTTTGTACTTCTGAGGGCTGTAACTATTTAGTGTGAAACGCGTTGATTAATGCAAAACTGACAGTTTATGGAATCCCTTTTATGCGATTCGTCCGCACTCTCAATACAGAGCAACTTACACGGACGAATCGAGGATATCCCAATATAAATTACCAAGGACCTAATACGGGATCCCCGTGACCCTAGATCCTGACGTCCGTGCATTGCATATTTGGTGTTTGGGGCCTTAACTAAGTCTACATTCAGAATTACACATTTATGCTAAACCGGTTGCACTTATTCGCTTCAACCATACAACATCATACTTCCTAATACCATTTCCTGCGGACTACCTGAGTTTTAGTATGAATCTTACGTATTACACACTTACCATTCACGCACATACGAGCAAACTTGGTTCTAATTGTTAACACTTACTTCTCATGCCTTGAAACATAAACACACCTTTATAATGTAGGTTGTCAGTTTAACTAATAGTTATTTTCGTAGTGTTTATAACAGAACCCGACTGTTCCAATCATCAGATATTTGTACAACATTTGCACCATACCTAAAACTTATCTAGTAGACAGCTATACAGCATTTATGCGACACTTAGACTAGTATACACTAAAGTGGGATTTGAACCATTCATTCACACACATACCAATTATGTCACTTTCCTGCCTAAAATCTGAGTTTCATTCACATTGGCAGAGCTCACAACCTTCGTCAAACAGAAGGAGTTTCCTAGAGTTGACACACACAATCAGGATCACAGGATTACTCACTCTCACACTCACATACACAATCACATAAATAATTATTCACACATAACACATACTTTACTTAACTAAAATTACTTACTGATTTCTAAATACAAACACTATAACTTCCCTAGCTAAGACTTAATTCAACTCTAATGTTAATCCTAACTAAGATAACATAACTTAATTACCTTAAACTATGCATATTTCTTTTGAACGGGTTATGGCACAAATTTGAGTATTAATAAATTGTTGAGAGTTTGTGAATAGGAAAGAAATTTTGTGAAACTAAAGTTTGATGTTAGCGCAGAACTTTGTAGAGAGGAATTCTGTGAAATTTGGAGAAAGCCGTGTGAGTAATGATTGCTCTGCAATCATTACTAAAACTACTATACAACAACACTAAAACAGCGTAATTTAATGAGCAGGGAAGCCGGTCATTCCCTGTGAGATTCTTAATAATTAATTATTGTAAAAACAACTCAGAAGTTTTAAAATTCGGGTTAAACGTTCTAGACTTTTGGAAACCTAATGTTTTAGAAACCGACCTAAAGCTGAAACAATGACATACTACAAAACAGTGAGAATTTCAGGTTATCTGCGCCTCAAGTAACGATATGGCCGACAACTCCTAGTTCTTTTATCTCAATCTCATCTCATATTCTTTTAAGGGTCGTACTTTTTGGAGACCCACTCACTCCTAAGAGGTGGGGTCCTCACTCGTTTCTTCCCAAGAAACTACAAAAAACATGATTCTCTTTTCTGGCCTCTGAGGCCCTAATAAAAACACAATTCTAAGGTCGTGGCTTGACCAAAAACTAGAAATAAAATATGACTTAATAATTAAAAGTTTAGGCAAATCTCAAGACCCCCATCGCACAGGAGGAGTTTACATGAGCTGCCCACAATAGGAAATCATAAAATAAAACAGAAAATAAAATAAAACTGGCCTCGGGCCCACTCATGCTAGAAAACTAAAAATTGGCCAGAAGGCCTCGCATCAGAAAGAGGGAAAAATTCTGCGCGTAGGCTCAAAATTGTACATAAAAAAGCTTGGCCGGAAGGCCCAAATACAATAAAAATTATGGCCAAAAAATGGCCTTTGCTTTTTCCTAGATTTTTTCTTCGTTTCTTTTCATGGCCAGGTATAAAAGCCCTATTTGGCCCTCAATTGTATGTGTTCGCTGGTGATCTCAGTTTTCTTTTCTAGCCCGAAGACTAGAAAAGTCTCTAATCTTTTTTCCTAACCTGGGAGGCTGTGCTTATTCTCCGTGCCAAAACTCTGGCACACAGCGGAGACAAACCAAAGGAGGGGGGAGAAAAGCAAACCCCTGAGGTTGCTGCTCAAGCGAAAACTGAAGTTCTGGAAAACTTTTGAACCGAGCTGACAGCTCTCTGACAGCTCGGTGACAGGTCATTAGGCGGACTGGAGCGGACTTTTTTTATTTTGAGACAAAGCTTCTCGAAAGTTCTAGAACTTTCTAGAAGCTTGCCACCTTCAACATTGGCTGACAAGGGGCTTGCCAGCAGGCCAGTCCACTGAGCCTGAAATTAATGAGATTTAGAAATTATTGCCCTACAACTGACCCATTTTTTGATGAATTTTGGGTGCTGAAATCTGGCCGAATTTTGCGAAACTTTGGTTAGCACGTAAACGTAACCAAAGGGGCCAGTTTCAACTTAAAATCTCAACTTTTCCCAATTTCTCCGAAATTGGGCTTCAAATTCGTCATATTCTATATTGTATTCAAAAACTTATGATTAAGTTGGGATTTTTTACCCAATTTGGACGTCCGTTTCGTATTTTCAATATTTTAACAGGTCCTTGTTTACTGGACCCCTACTCTGAGTTTTGGAATCAAAATTTGCCAGTAAACAAGGGACGCCGCTTGCTGGCCTTAGCAACAATTGCTCCTCATTGCTGCACTTTCTGTGTCCTCACAAGACTGTGGCCAGGGGAGCAATTGTAACAAGAAATATGCATAATTGTCAGGGGACGTCGACCCATATCTTGCGAAATATTTTTATAAATATCAAAAATCAAGAATTTGACAAATTTTGCAAGTTACAGAAAATATTTCAAAACAAAAATTTAAGTTTCTTCACTCAATCCGAGAATAACTAGGTTCGAATATCAAACATCAAACGTTTCTGCATTTGCAAACCTTAAATTCTTAAAAACAAAAATCAAAAATCAAAACCTTCTCTGATTGGCTGGAGGCTTCAGCCAATCATGCAGCAGCCATGTAGTCAAGTGCTTTGTGCTAATGAAACCTATTGGACTGATGTTGCAGCTCCGCTGTACCTTTACATATTTCTTGAAAGTTTTAGTCCACATAAGGTTGTAAATTATATTAGAATATTAAAGCAAACTGTTAAATAATTTGACACTAATAAGGTCCACAATTTAGTTTTTTAATGCCATTTAGCAAATCATTAGCTAAAACAATTGTTATGTGCACAAAAAGTGTTTGAGAAAATAACCGTAATAAATAACGTATCTTTTCAGATAATAGTTAAGCTTATTCTGAACTAATGAAAAGCTGAATAGAATAACATTTCAGATTCGTGTTCTGCGACCTCGAAAACCCCTGAATACAACTTTTCAGCAAAATCGAAGGCAAAAAAGTTTTCGGTTCCTCTTGGTCACCCCTTACGAATCGAAAAAAATCAAATCTCGCGAAATCGAAAAATTTTGCGATATTTGAACTCAGCGTGGTCGAAAACATACCCATACCAAATTTCAACTAATTTGGTCAAGTTTTGCGAAACCTGGGCCTGGGGGGTTATCCTGAAAAGGTCCGAGATATTTACGTAAAGGATTAAAGTCACATGAATGACTCAAAACACCCGAGAAGAAACCAGCGATCTAGGTGAATTAATGTGCGGCATCGGGCACAGCAACACAACAAGTGCAACTGCAACTAACTAAAGCAAACGAAACTTGAAAAAATTTTGTTATAAACTTGAAAAACCGATTATTTTAGCAAATGATTTGTTAAAAATGGCATAAAACTAAATTGTGAACCTTACTGATGTTAAACTAACTTGCAGTTTGCTTTAGTTTTCCAATATAATTTACAACCTTATGTGGACTAAAACTTTCAAGAAATATATAAAGCTACAGCGGAGCTGCAACATCAGTCCAATAGGTTTCATTAGCACAAAGCACTTGACTACATGGCTGCTGCATGATTGGCTGAAGCCTCCAGCCAATCAGAGAAGGTTTTGATTTTGATTTTTGTTTTTAAGAAGTTAAGGTTTGCAAATGCACAAACATTTGATATTTGATATTTTGACCTAGTTATTCTCGGATTTAGTTTGGGAAATATTTGATTTTTGTTTTGAAATATTTTCTGTAACTAACAAAGTTTTTCAACTTCTTGATTTTTGATATTTATAAAAATATTTCGCTAGATATGGCTCGACGTCCCCTGACACATAATAATTGATTCGCAATTTTTACAAAATAAAATTTATATTTTCATAATCTACGTACGATAATTAGTTAGCTAGTTTTATGATAATCAAACAATTCGGAAGGGAGGTAAGCCCCTCCAAACCTATATTTGTTGGGAAAAGTGTATACTAACTTTGAGGAAAGGCGAGTTTCTATGCTGGCATTCAGCCAGCCTAAAGGACACTTTGGAACACTAGAAGATAGGAAACATGAATGAAGGTGTCAATGCACCTGCCACCTATGCAGCAATTAGGGGCCAATTAAGGGCCAATTAAGCACTTAGTACAAAGGTTTTGAGGAGGCCAACTTTAAGACACTCCTTTTGAAGAAGCAAGATTACGAAAGAAGATGTAATCTTACTAATACGTTTTTGCTTATAACTTACTCATTTTTGAGAGTTAGAGGGTGGAGTCTGGGTTTTCGGAATCAGAAGAAACTCGCCTTCAATATAAGCTTAAGTCATAACATCACACAAATCTTACTGATTGGGGCGCATCTTAAATTGGAGGGGCGCATCTTAAAGGGGCG
This sequence comes from Trissonchulus latispiculum, assembly GCA_030248195.1. Taxonomy (NCBI): domain Eukaryota; kingdom Metazoa; phylum Nematoda; class Enoplea; order Enoplida; family Ironidae; genus Trissonchulus; species Trissonchulus latispiculum. The sequence continues at coordinate 71,645 of JASAND010028931.1, read as the reverse complement.
CATCTTACAATTGGACATTAGGCATTAAAGTCCTATCTCGGACCAAGAGTAACCACCCTTTCAATTATGATTATAATTTAATGTTAATGACAAGGTTAAAAGGTTAATCGGAGATAATTTCAATCCTTCGTTACTTATTAGAACCAGTTTCTTGACTGCTTTACGTCCATTGCGTGTTAGGTCTGCTACACTATTGGCTTATCTAGGACCTAAATCGAAAATCTTAGTCCCTAATTGGGTGAATAATGATTTATATTCGGCAACTCTGGCGAACAGGTACTAAATATGGTAAAATACAATAATTGCTTAAACATCAATTAGAACCCAAAACATTCAGTACTAGATTAGAACCTTTTTCATTGTACTTGAAGAACCCATTATTGTACAATTCTTTTAGCCAATCCTTTATAAAATTATTTTTTCCCTTCGATTAAACTTTTTCATTGCACATATGTGGGAGCAGCATCAAAATCAGTTATAGGCAAAAGTTCAAAATTTTTGCAATGCGACCTTAGAAATCGTCGACAAATGTTTGAGATACCTTTCCTGGTGCTAGAAGCTTGAATTTCGAAAGAGCCTTACTTACCGTGCTCCTCCAAACACACCGCCTGATGTACTTTACATAGGAGGCAGGCTTATTCGAGAATGCAGACTTCCAACAATAGTATTCAGATTGTTCGCACTTTTGGGCATCTTCTACATGCCCTAAAGTGCTTAGAAATTCTAAAAATTGATCAATCTAGTTTAGTGGTAAGGATTTGTTTTCCACAAGTGAGGTTATTTCATAAAATGATTAAGTGCAAGTTAAGAGCATTATAAGCCTTCACATCCTGACAAGACTTCATTGAAAGACCCATGAACTTTGCAACCTATCATGCCGAATTGTAGCTCGATTTGACAAGATTGAAAAAAATTAGTGCATGTGGGAATGAATCAGATCATGGGTGACTTTTCCGTATATACACACCCCCGTGTCTAAAATCCACAAAAGTTACCCGATTGAGCTCAAATTTGGTATGGGTTTATTTTGACACATTTCTGATCGATCTGTAACAAAATATAAAATAAACATAAATATAAAAATAAATTTAAATAAATGTAAATTAAAGTAAATGTTTCTAATCTTCTCAATTTGAGTTATCCTCTTGTTATCAATCGCCAAATAAGTTAAAGTTTAATTTTGTGATTTTACATACAAAAGCTTGTAGGGCAAAGAATGAGTGCGACCCTCTGGTCCGGGTCCCCAGCTATTACAGAGAATATATTGTTCGTAGCTGGACCGTGGATCTGGAAGAACATTCATCAAGCCATGCTATATCGTTCTGAGCTGAGTCGTCGTCCTGTCAAAACAACTAAATGCTGCTAAACAAGGAACTACAAATGCTTAACTAACAAGCAGTTCATAGAATTATATAAGCTGATTACAAAGTTCTGAACAACTCAGTGCTTGATTGGGGGCAGTTCTTTATGTTTCCAAGTCTTAAAATAAAGTAAAAGCTTTTAACAATTTGCACAGAAACATCCGATTCTAATTATCAGAAGCAAGCCGTTCTAGCTTAATTTGTTGTTAGTGAAAACAGCCTCGCATGTGCTGATGTTGTAACAAACTAGTTCCTGCTGAATATTAATATCAAATTATGATGAAGTTTTATTGACCTCAGAGATAACTAGTGTAGTGTTGTTTTTTTGATTTTTATTCCTGCTGGAGCAGGAAAGCATAAAATGGAAACTTGTATGTTTAGTGCAATGTGAGTCATTTCTCTATTCAGAAGCCCTATCTTCAGCACAGGGCTAGCTTAGGTCAGATTTTTTTGCATTCGAATTATGCAAAGTAGGTTTTGGAGCCTATTTAAGCGGCAGATCTGAGAGCCTTCGCGCAGTCTTCGGCTGTCAGCAATCTAAATGATTGCAGATTTTTGAGCACCAGTGTAGCTTGGGAGCTACACATGGGTGGGTTAGGGAATTAGATTAGGTACTAGCTTGGGCTGGGCATCACAAGTTCAGCCCGGCATAGACCTGCTCTCCCTGATGAGGGAAGTCAAGTGAAACTAAACCGGTAGTTTCTAACACTATGAAAAGCTTCAAACGAAAGCAATCTAGCAATTGAATAAAGAAAAGGTCTACAAAGGAATACTGCCCCTTTTGGGGCCGACTTGTTCATTTTAGTTTTGATTTGATTTTTGATTTTTATCAAAATGTGCCGGAGTTTTGATTTGATTTTTGATTTTTTATCAAAACTCTCGAAGTTTTGATTTGATTTTTGATAAATCAAAACTCAAAAAGTTTTGATTTTTGATTTTTTGACAATTTTTAGGTATAGTTTTCGGAGCTTAAGGAGGGGGACATTTTTGGGTCAATTTTTGCCTTTCTCCGCTGTTGCTTGCGGCCACTGCCAGACACTTATGGCACCTCCACAACTGCTCTTTCATATTGCTTTCTTAGTAGGACGAGAGTCTCTCTTAGTAAGGGAAATTTGAATCCGGATCCAAATTTTCAGACCCGGCCCGGACCCGCACCCGTTTATTCAGACCCGGACCCGGATTTAAGGGGGCCGCTTTGGGCCAAAATATTTAGTCACGGATTTCGCTCATTTTTGCACACAATATACTATAGTTAGGGTTGTGCCGATAAGAAATTTGTCGGGCCGGGCTCGGGTTGGACCGAACCGTTTCTTCGCTTCTGGCTCGGTTCGGAATTTGGATTTTCGTTTCAGACCATACCCGCGGTCTCAAGATTGAGACCCGGCCCGGCCGGTTTTGAGGTTTCGAACTAGGTTTTGATTCAGCGCTGAATCAAAACTAAGTTTTGATATAACGCTGAATTAAAACGGGGTTTTGATTCATTCTTGAATCAAAACCTAGTTTTGATTATAGCCTGGAATCTAAACTGGGTTTTGATTTTTTAGGTTTTGATTTTTGATTTTTGATTTATCAAAACAACACTAAACTAGTGTATGATGGTAACTCCATGATTTCTGTCTAAACACACTACCGATGAAACTTATTTCCCTTAGACTACATTATCGCTTCTTATTTCCTGAGTTGTTCAACACCGTGAGCTTGTTAACAACTGATGAATAAGTCTGCTTTATAAAACTTTATCTGATAGCAGAACAAAAGAATAAAGAAAAAGCGACCCGCCAGATTAGGGAAGCAAGGTTTGAGTTTTCTAAAAATTAATGCATATAATATGAATGTGTCCAGGCACTAATTTGTATATTTTGTTATAAACAACTTTGATGCCTTGTGATTAATTTGGAAATGCCCTTCTCCTCTTCTAATTTTTGGTATAGACTTAATTACTAAGGGCAAGAGTACATAATAACTAAGAGTGTGACAAGCGCCGCACTCTTAGCTATCAGGCTGGGGACATCATCTACGATAATAACGGCCTACCCCCCCCCCCACAAATTGGACCCCAGTGACCCCCCCACAAAACAGACCCTAGTAAGCCCCCCCCCCCCCACAAATCAGACCCTAGTCGATTTCGCTAGCGTCTGATTTGTGGGAAGGGGGTCATTTCACTAGGGTCCAATTTGTGGGGGGGGGGTCATTTCACTAGGGTCTGATTTGTGGGGGGGGGGGGTCAAATCGACTAGGGTCTGATTTGTGGAGGGGTTGGCTGACTAGGGTCTGTTTCGTGGGGGGGGGGTCACTGGGGTCCAATTTGTGGGGGGGGGGGGTAGGCCGTTCTCGTGCAGATGATGTCCCCAGCCTGATAGCTAAGAGTGCGGCGCTTGTCACACTCTTAGTTATTATGTACTCTTGCTAAAGGTTAGTTGTTTCTTCTTTTGCATTTGTTTTCATTAGTTATGAGTTATCAGTAGCAACTGTTTCATTCAACAGTTAGCCTATCTTATTAGCTGTTTCAATGAACACCTACTGCCCACATATGGGACGGGAACCCAAGGAATCCTCTGAAACCCCAGAAATCATCTGAACATTTTGTAGTGTATAGGCTTGTAGCTGAGCAAGTACCGGATTTCTACGCATGAGCACCGTTACCACACCCGAAACCTGACGGATGCGGAGACCGTACACAAATAGACAACGACCCACTACAGGATTCGGTCGGGACAGTCTCGCCAGATGTAAACCGGGTAGAAACTTGTCCTAAGTGAAAACATGCCTCTTCACTCTCACTAATATTGGATTCAGACAGAACCTACCTACCTAGCAGGAGCTCAGTAGACTCACGCCTAGTAAAGGTAGTAACAACAATTTAATAAAGAAAGAACAACAAATATTATATAAAGAGAATAAAATAGTTATGGGCCGTGCCCTCAGTTATACAAAGCAATCACACACAAAATAAAGACTTACAGTAAAATAGGCCGGACAGCCAACGTACCAGCGTCTGCTCTGGGGAGAGCAGGGGCAAAATACACCGTAGATGGGGGAAAGAGCGTAGAGGAATAGAGCGAGCGTACACGTTGACAGAAGTATTAAGACTGATGGGGGGAAGCGAGTGTTGGGTTGAACCCTCCCACGAGCGCCCCCTAGTGAGAATTTGCCCCCCCCCCCAATCACGCGTAGCTCCCCGTATAGCAAGGGGGGAACCCACCCAATCCCAAACACCAAACGTACACGTTGGGGGAGCTACGTGACTTGCAAAGTAAACCCAGCCCCTTTTGATGATGTTATACAAAGCCAAGAGGGTAGCTAGCCTAGCTACGCCGCCAGGAACTGAAAGCAATGCTGCTACAAATACTAGTACATTACAGACGATCTGTCAAACTGCAATTCACAAAGCTAGACTAACTGTACTAAACTAAGCAAAACTACGCAAATCTGCGGATATACGTATAGTAGAAACTTACAAAAAACAAGTGATTTAATACGGCATGTTTACGATGGAATAAATATATACTAGCTATTCCAGTAACAATCACAAATTAAAGCACAAAATGACCAAAAATTATGCATATTTCAAAAATACACGTAGTAGTACATAGAACCGTAAAAATATTTGGAATTAAGTAGCTTAATATGAAAATACACTGACTTTCCAAAAGTAACTCATGGGAAAGAGGAGTTACAATCCTTTGGAATGTACAGTCAAACGAGTGTGTTAGTTATATTAAGATAACAAGAAAATAAGTTGGACTTTCAGATAATAAAATATTAATAAATTTAAGTTAAACCATGCCAAGCTAAGGTTTATCAGGCATACGCTCGACAAGGCAAACAACCTGTGATAATAATGATCATAATAATAAAATTACCATAGAAAGACACACCGTTAGGGTGAGGTCCTAGGGGAAATAAAAACCACCCTCCCTCGGTAAAAATTTTGTATTTTCATATGATGATGCCATCACTGGGATTTTTTGACAATAAGGCAAATATGGCAGTTATGACAATAATATATGGATCGAATCCTCACAAAAATAGAACACTGGACAAGATACTGAGCAAACAAAATTGGCATAGATTAATACTAATAATAAACTTTGGATAACATACGTCATATTTACAGGTGAACAGAAAAATGCAGAAGAATACAGGTTCAAGATTAAGTATTAAACAAGAGAATAACAGATTCAAAAGAAATACCACAGGAAAATAGGTTCCAACCTAACTAGACAAACAAAATTTCAGGTTCACAACTAATATATACAACGGATATCCAGATTCGTAAAGCAGAAACATACATACCTAAATTTACACACTGCACATGACAAGAGATTAGACTCGTACTTTCAAAAAAGCTAGCGAATACAAAATATAGAGATTACAAGTTCGTATTAACTACACTAAACTACACCGAAAATTCTAAATTCGTAGATAAAATACAAAATAACATACTATATATATGGAATGTATTAGTAGTGTCACTGTCACAACAAAATGATAAAACAAAGACCTTATATAGCGGTCAGGATCATAATGATCAAGAGGAGGATTCCAAATCCAAGTTCTGACATCGGCCGAGCCGTCAGCATGGTGGGCGACATGGATCAGACCCAATCAGATGCCAGAATAAAGAAAAGTCAAATAAGGAAAGGAATCTTTCCATGGAGCATATAGTCAGAATTGATGGAGAACTCCAGATTCCGAAGCTTGAGGGTCGATGCCGACTCGCTCAATACACCAGCATGACGATGTCTGTGGCCCGATGGTGGTCCTGGGGATGAGGTTCCAGTGGGTTCCACAGGGTCAGGGCCACTGAAGGACGGAAAATGTTTTTCTCCTCACTAGGAGGGGCACAGCCAACAATGTAAATGCCCTCCCGGTTGACCGGCATGTCAATGGGCTGATTCATCAGGGCCAATGGTGGCTCCGTACGAAAGAAAGGAGGCGCTGGCAGACCCTTCTTGTAGCGCTCCGCGGCCGCCGCGATGCGCTTACGGACCACGTCCAGATAGGCCTCGAGCCGGGCTCCAGACAAGGGAATTCGGTCGAACCGATCTTCCCACAGCTCGTCGGGTCCTGCCTGCATGAACCAGAGTCCCACCTCCGTATAGAGAGAACCCTGAATGTTGTGGCCTGACCAATTCTTGGTGTTGAAGAGCCAATTGTACTTGCCGTCGTACAAAAGGTTATCAGGCTTGAAGCCCCGAGGAACCTTCACGCCAATGCCCCACCAAGGGTCCGTGGAAGCCTTGCAGTAATAGCTCCCAATGGTCTGGATGCTGGGTAGTGCTGGGTACTACCAAGTACGCCTGCATATCAGGGCAATGATAGAACACATGGAAGATGGTCAACCGTTGTGTGAGTTGATCGGGACCTGGCTGCCATCGCTGAAGACGACAAGCGGGCAGTGTGGCAATGGCCTGAACCGTGCTATGCTTAATAGCAAAGCCATCGCGACCGGGATTATCCCTCACGAGGTCCATGACGACGTCGGACTGGCAATACCAGCCCTTGCGACCCTGATAGAGGTGTTCCTTGGTACCAACATAGTGATTTTTAAATTGCTCCACCGACAAGTTGATGAACGGCTGATGCCTGAACACGAAGGAGAAGGCATATTCTGGCCCCAAGTAGAAGTTGAGGAAAAAGCCTTCGTCAACGTTCGCGATGCCCGCGACGTTGGGTCGGTGGTAACCAAGCATGGCCTGCCTGATGGTCATACATCGGGTTCGCAGACGACGGCTGTGCATGTGACAGCAATAGAATTCACGAAATTCGTGCCGTCTGATCAGATGAGGTTACCGGAATAATTCCGGCACCAATGCTGCCGTTGCCATACAATTGGCCCATCGAGCAGTTGACGATACCCGATTGACAGGAAAGCCCTTGTAGACTGTAGACTTTCCCATAGCGATCGCGATCCATGATCTGCCATCGTGAGTGCCAGTTGGTCTTCCCACCAGTCGTCACCTTTTCAGGTTTAGCCTTCATGTGGTTCGTCAGCTGAAGATCGCGGTCCCACATCTTCTTCCAGATGTTATCCAGGAGGTCATCCGGTAACCGTTGGGTATGGTGGACGTTCTCCACCATCCACTTGAGGACCTCCTCACGGAACATGACCACCCAGGGATGCAGGTTCTTCTCACGAGAGTCACCCGGAATGTTGTGGGGCTTCTACTGAAGGTTATTGTCCGCATATAGATGATGGGGTGATCTGGCCAACGGTCCAATTTGATGGCCGCGATCTCCCCCGGTGTCGGTTGCTCGATCACAAATCGGTCGTAAATCGGGTCTTCCGTCCCACGGGACACCTGTTTCGCGATGTCCTGATTGAGCATGTCACAGAGGACGGTGACCAAATAGACTCGAAACGGTGGAAAATTGTCTCTAGTATAGTTCGACGGATATTCAGGTGGCAGTTCCCGAATAGCCGATGTTTTTCCGTCCGCATTCTTGATGGTTTTGACACGAGGTACACGATAAGTCGGTGATCTTGGTCGTGACCGACTCAACGTGTCAGCGGCGTGATGACGATCACGATCATGACGAGACTCTTCGCGACGTTTGGTCGGATAGGGCTGAGGGCGACGATCTTCGCGACGATATTCGCGACGCTCGCGCTCATGATGTTTGTCGGCCGAGCGATTCCGCTCTTCCGAATAGCGATCTCATGACGATTTCCGATGACGGTCGGACTCACGACGACGAGCCGACGGTGAACGGTCGCGTGCAGACCGCCGGTCATGATGACGACTCATTGACGGGTACCGATGATGGTCATCTCGAGACTCCGGTCGGCGATCACGAGATGTTCGTGACGCGGAACGGGAATCTCGACTGCGAGATGCTGATCGTCGACGATGACGGCCCGTTGAACGTTCTCGACGGTGTGATCGCGACTGATCACGAGGTTCAATTGATGGAGGAGGGCGTGATGCCTCCAGCCGAGGCGACCGCTGTAATCGTGAAGTTGATGGCTGATCGTCCCGGTGACCGTGATAGATGGTCTTCCACCGTCCGTTGTCCGGAGAATCCTTGGGCAGTTCCTCCAGAGGTGCGTATGACACCATACCAGGTGTTGACGATCGTGGCATGTGGCTTCGAGGAGTAGTAGAAGCCGTGATAGCGGTTGCAACGGATGAATCCGAGTCGGATCCGTATGGACGATAGCCATGGCCCCGTCCTGAACCAGTAATACCGCCGAAAAATTTCGATTCAGAGGCAGCCATTCCAGGTTTGGCCGCTTCCGCTCCAGCCAACGGGGTCTTGGGTGCAGACCAGGTGATGCCGCCAGTAAGTCCTCCCTGAGATGACTCGACACGACGAAGTTTCGTGCCGAATCGCACCGCGGGGACCGAGGGGGCCACCGAGGAGAGACGGGTCGTCGTCTCCATCAAAGTCCGAATGACGGACGGCCTCATGATGACATCACCGGTTGGATGGGCCTGAGGGACCACAAAGTCAGACAGGTCTGGGGCCGGTTTGTCCACGGTTGCACAGTGGCCTCCCCTTTGCCGGGCCGCGATGATAGACCATCATGCTCCCGCATGACCATGACCGGATTAAGTCCCTGCAGTTCCGCCAACTGCATCACCTCCATGAGTTCCACTGTGGAATATTTCCTTGATTCATTCAAAATTATGCAAAAGTGTGTGCTAACTGTATGCAAATCAACCTAAATTACACTTGTGTGTACGGTCCAACGCCGTACATAGCTAATTCATTTTCTCTTCAATTTTCAGCGCAATTCCTTTCATGCTACATTCAAACTTCTTATCGACTGGTGGTTCGGGTGATCACTTATATTTCTGCTACCGTGGGTATCCAATTTGGGTTTGGTTTGGGGGTCATCTCCCCACTTTCACACCCCCTTTGGGTTTAAGGTTTGTTTGTGTGTTCTGACTGGAACTTTATAAATTTAATTTTGTGCTTGCCTTAGTCTCTTTCATATTCAAGTTTCCGTCTGTAAAATTATTTTGAATTTTGAATATCGTTGTGTTTGGCTGACTTTTGGTGTTTTTGCAAAGTAAATCTTGTGACTGTAAAATTAGGGCTGTGTCGTCTTACTTGAGTTGGGTAGCGATTAAGTTGGGAGTAATCAGACATTATCACACTCATTCACGAACTCTGCAACTCTTTATTTGAATTCAAAATTATTTACAGAATTTCTAAATTCGACACCACCTTCTGCTCCTTGCTCAGGAACATGGGACCCATTACCTGTGAAAAATGCGTGTCCCCGACAGTCAGAGAGTTCAGGGTGTTGATGTAAGGCCAGACACCATGGGCCATTGCACCACCATCCCGTTTCTGATAGAGAATGACCAAATCGGACCACCGCAAAGCAGGGCCCGACCCATCCACGGGGACCTCCCGATAGATTTCCCAGAACACCGGGTTACCCTGAACAACCAACCATAAGTAGGGAGTAATCAAACATTATCACACTCATTCACGAACTCTGCAACTCTTTATTTGAATACAAAATTTTTACAGAATTTCTAAATTCGACAATCTGGCGACCGTTTCATTTTGAGTAATATGTCTGATTCTTCTCCCCCGCTTACTCGCTACCTTAAAAAATCCGCGATGGCACTGCCCGTCTGTTTTCTGAACTTCCAATCGGGCAAGCACCTGAAAGTTCAGACAGTTTTTTAAACCGCCGTTTTTCTTTGTCTCTACGACTGACGCGGTTGGGGGGTTCCCAACCCTCCCAAACTTTTGGGGCTGCTGGGAGGCAACAAACTGCACACCCCCCCAATATTGTCAAGTCATAATGTAAACGGTTTGGGGGGTGAAACACAACTGCTGATTGGGGGGTTGGGGGGACAGGATCTCCCCCAAAATTTTCAGAACCCCCCTCAAAATTCTCAGAATAATCCATCCCATTGCAGCTTGCAGATCCCCCTATCTGCACCCCCCCAAGTCATAATTTCGTCTCCTCCCCCAAATTCTGATTTTGACCAATTGCAGGGGGAACTCCCCCACCCCCAAAATCCAGATCTCCCCCAGCCTGAAAATTCGGAAAATCAACACCCCCAAAATTCAGTTCCCTCGCCTATAATTTTTCAGGGGGGGGGGTGTCCGCCCTCCTACCCCCCCCTCGTTCCAGACGCAATTTAACCGCTGAAGAAATTTTCCCCGCAGGGAAACCTCCAGCGGTAATCTCAATTTTTCTGGGGCTTTACAAAATACGTGGGGGTACCCACCGAGTTACATCTATCAAATTTGCACACCTCCCAACCCACAAGGGCCGTTCCACCCCAAATATTAAAAATTGGGTCAGAATTATACACAGAGCCAGAGGGAGACCCGGGTAAAAACGCTTATGGGGCCAGTTTCTGCACCCTCTCAAATTCTTCCCCAACCTGCAGCAAAAACCCATTATCCCCCCAACATTCAGAAAATTCAAATTTTCGGCGTGATTTCGACAATTTTTTCTCTCCCCGGTTTCACACTACTAGTGCAGCTCAAGAAGTTGTTTCTGCTTTATTGGGTTCGGGGAAAGCCCCCCTAAATCATCTGCTCCCCCCTTAAATACGTATTCCCAACCAAAAACATCTCAAAATTTCTCCAATATTCGTAATGCCGTGGGTTTTTCTTCTGATCAACCAGGGGGGGGGGGCGCCCCACCAAAATTATGGGGTATTCCAATCCGCCCAAATTCCAGCTACGGGTGGCCAACCCCCCCTTAATTTGGGTGACTCCGAATCAGGATCTGTGTATGATTCTGCCCACAACCAAAGTTCTGCGGTTATGGTCCAAACTGGAGGGGACCCCATACCCCCTTTTTCTACGTATCGACCCCAGCCCACCTATTCCGGGGAAAATTTTCAAAATTTCCAAAATTCTCAAAATACGTATGTTAATGGGTCAACTACTCAATTATCCCGACCTTCACACATGGGTGGGATCACCTTTTCCCGGGACCAATACGGAAATTTGTTACCAAATCAACAGACGGCCCCTTCTTATGTTCAAATTCAAAGAACCCCAATTTGTAATGGGGGTCCCTCTGCTCCACCTTTGTATCACACTCAGCCTCCTCTGCCCCCACCTTTACAAGTCCCCCCTCGTTCTTCCCAAAATCCACCGTTGGCCTCCCCAGAAAAATTGGCCAACCAAACCTTTTTGAATCAAGGGGACCCACGCTATTACCCTGTCAATCCGGGGTCCTATGGCCAACATTTATACGAAAGAAATCAAATTGCAGCCCCGGAACCCCATATGCAACAACAATTGCCCAACTGCGCTATCAGCCCCCAACTTCACAATACCCTGAGGGCCAATATCAAATACGTACCTCGTTCAATATTCTGGATTACCGGTATACCAGCAGCAATATCCCCCCATAAATTATGCCCCAGTTCCTCTTTTGTCACAATACGCCCCCCTACCTCCCAACCCGCCCCCAGTTCAATTTTCTGCTTCTGCTCCGGTCCTTCCACCCCCACCAAACTTGGGAAATCAGGGTGGCTATGTCGGAGGACAAAATTCTCAGCCAAGACCAATCTCAGCTCCACTACAACTTTGGCCCCATACCAACGTACGGTACACATGCAAAATGCAGGTGTTTCGGAACTCTCTCAAAATTTTGTACGAGCCTCGGATTACGGGGTTTCAGCTCCTGCTGCACCTTCATCTCCTAGGAGGGCGCCTCCGGCTTCACATGGAGTTACTGCCGAGCAGGCTGATCAAATTCTGACTCAGTTTCAAGTCGGGGTGGTTTCTGATATGCCTGGTGGCGAAGCTTCAAAAGGGGGGGGTGGACCCTACCGTATTTGGCTCTGACCCGCCTGAGTCACTCGCTTCATCAAATTCACCACAATTTGATTTAACTATGATGGAGGCCCAATTGTCAAATGTTTTTTCAAAAGTGGTTCATAATTTTGCTACCTTGTGGGCTATGCAAAGGGATACTTTTGATTTTGTGCAACAATATTATCATGCTCTCTTAAATCAAATGCAGGAAATGTCAACTTTATTGAAGTGCCTATGTCCAAATCAGTCGGAATACAACTCTATTTCATTTGTCGAAAAACTCCCACCTCCCTCATGGACGGCGGCGTTTTCTCCCATACTCGGGGGTGCGATTGCCCCTTGCTGCCACCGGCCTGAACATGTTTCTGTAGGGAGAGAAACTGAGGAACCTGTCAGTCCAATGGCACCGCAGGACCCAGAAAACCCCGAACAGTAAGATCTGAGATCAGATGCAGTAACGCCGGGAGGGCCCACCGAAATTGAATCCGAACCAGTACCGGTAGCAGCAGATAGTATTCCAGCCATAGTCGTCACTTCCGGGGGGACCAAAATTTTGACTATTATGGATTCCGGAGCAACAATATCCATTGTCAGTCCCCGGATAGTTAAGAGAATATTGAAGGGGGCGCCAACGTTTGATTTCAAAAACCGGACCCCATCGCCGCAGTGGCATCTAACGACAGGCCGTTAAAAATTTCTGCTAAAGTTTTTATAATTTTCACGGTGGGGCGTAAAGAATATGGGTGGTCTTTTCATATGGTTCCTGAATTTTCTCGTGAAATCTTAATAGGAACCGATTTCATGAAACGTTTTCACTAGAATTTGTTATTCTCTACTAATGAAGTAAACATGCAAGGAATACACCACCCATTATTGTCATCAGCCGAAATTCGCTCGGAATTTATAGCAAATTGGTGTGCCGATGCGCCTGCGGTGATGTATACAAATGTGGGGATACTTCCATCCTTGGGGGTTCGGCCCCCACCTCCCTTGCTGTCCGGGGTCCAACAAGAAGGCCGGCATCCTGAAATTTCAAAAGAGAGGGTAGACACCCCTCCAGTAACCCCAACAACTCCTGATTATTTGTCCAACCCTCCCTGTCCCAAGTTAATTTTCGAAAGAGGGGGTAAACCCCGATGATTAATATGTCGTTTGCTTGGCCCGGTTAATTTATTGAAAGTTCTTTTTCAAAAAGTTTTCTTGAAAGAAATTCTTCAAAGAATTTTGTTTTGTTTTTTGATTGATTCATATTTATAAGATTCATATTTCAATTTGAGTTAAATAAATTTCGTCTTAAAGTTTAGAACTTACACTGTTACGTACTTGTACGTATTTATCTCAGGTGCTTCCTTATTTTGTATTCTATATCCCCAGTACTACAGTCGTTTACTATTTTAAGTTCATAGGTTTCAGTACACATTTTTAACCTGCACCTTATATTTTGAACTTCACACGTTAACTCCAGATGTTTTATGTTTTGTTTATATGCCCATTTCTTGCACAGCTGCCTGGTCGCAGGTTCACATCACACTGGCAAACTTGCACTAATTTCACTTTTGATTTAATTTAAGGTATAAGTTTCCTCCGCCGTTGATCCATCTAATCTTGCTATTGCTCTCAGGGAGTAACCGCTGGCGGTGCACATGGGGCCATCTCCCGGACCATAAGCATTCATGGGACCTCACACGGAAATACATAAGTTTTAAATACTGTTGGTAAGAATCTTTGAATTGTTACTATGCTTGGATTGACGCTCCGGGTTGGCTATAGACGGCCCGAGGCGTTTTGATTACTGGCATGGCAGAAATTTCAATTGTATAAACTTTCGTGTGCTTAATTCGTTTCATGTTTCCTTTTTCTAAATGACATTCTGTTGAACCGGCCATGGCGCCTAGGTCGATTCAAGTCAAACATAATTTCCAGTCGAATTAAGGAAAAAAGAATTTGCGTGGTAATCTAACTGCTGAATGTTGTGGGGGGATCACATAGATGTTTATTGTTAACCGTTCTTGGTTTTGTAAAAAATTGTTTTTAAAATCATGTGCCGAGGTCGGCACAGCCGAAAATAAAATTGGACTGGGGTGGCTACATCTTCGTGTGCAAGAATCCCGATCCATGGAATTTTTAAAAAATCGTAATGTGAACAATTTTAGTCCAGCAAATTTTGACCTGGGCCATTTTTCACTTTGTCCGGGCATTCTGTTTTCCTGGTTTTACTGTGCCGACCTCGGCACAAATTTAATATTCACTCTGTTCACCAGTCTATCAGGCACATGCTGCGATTAGGCATGTTGTGTTTATACGTACACCTGTATTAACTTTGTTTTAATCATTCTCTAGTTTTAACATATAATTTTATTAATTTTGTGACTAATTATTTTTGTTTTGTGTTTTTAGGTTCTTGGGTCCCCGGTACCGGTCAAGCCCCAGATTTGTGGCATATGCTTTCTGTTTTTGTATTGCTTGCACGGTGGGGGTTGAAAATTTTCTGTTCGGTTATCTACAACTTTTGTCAATTTGAAAAAATCCTTTTGCTTGCCTCGGAGAAACTTCCTTTCTTTTCTTTCTCATGTCGTTCTATACATTTTGGATAAAAATTAATTTCCTTGAAAAGCTCAGTTTATTAAAAGCGTACTTGCATGCTTACGTTTTTCACTTTTTATTTCTTTGTAGCACACTTAACAGCTTGCATAAATATTTCTTGAACAAAATTTCATTGTAACTCATTCTGGTCAAATTATCTTTATCTCTGATTTAATGGATCAAAATCATTGTCTTTCTCTATTGGATGCAAAATGCAAACTTGATTCTTCTCATTCACTTGAATTGCAATTTTAAATACTTTTCAGGATTAAATATATTTGTTTGAATTTATTTTTTTATTTGGTTGGTTGTCTCATATTTTGTATTTTATCATTTAATGTTTTTATCTGTCTGTAGGCAATAGTACTGGGGTATCTAAAACACCGTGCCGCACCTCGGCGGGTCCGTGGTTGCTCGTCGCCTGCGCTTCCCCCACAGGGGAGGTAACGGTGGGCGGTCAACCCCGGACCGGCATTCTTGACTCTTGAGTATTACTTTCCGTTTTCTATGACTTGGCGTCTCTTGCGGTGCCCGCGTTTCCCCCGTAGGGGAGATAACGGTTCCGCCGGTTTCTGCCTACCCTCTCTAAATTAATCGGGCCTCATATATATGTACTGCGGGCTTTTGCCCAATTATGTTTGTTTACTATTGTTAGGCATCATCCCTATATGCTTATTCTTATAAACATGCCGCATGTTATTCTTTTATCTTTATTTCTTTCTTCTGTATTATACTTACTGTCCCCTTCCCTCCCCCCTGTCCCTTTCGACGGCGAGTGTTCCGCTGTGTACTGTTTTGTTTGTCTGCTACTGTATTTTCCCCACGTGTGATACGAGTCGGCCCCTATGATTCCATCTGGTGCTTGGACGGGCCTGGTTCGGCGTTCGGACGGCTGGCAGTGATGGTGTTCGGTTGTGCTGGGTGTGCGGTGCCAAGAGACATCCGCCCAGCACCCGAAGGTGATGGTCCTGGATATATGCGGGGTGTGCGGTGCCACGTGACATCCGCCCCGCACCCGGAGGTTTGGTCCGATGACTGATTTGGTCTGGGCCTTGTCCCACTGTGCGCTGACCTTAGGACTTTTCCTGCAGGCTGTCCTGTAACAAACTATTTTTGAGTCAATTTTGTGATGTCTGTTGTGAAAACCCGGTTGTGTGTCCCCCTACCTCGTCCGTCCCCCTTCCCCCTTCATTCTTTTCTTAACTGTTATTTCACTGTCTATATTTTCTATGTAGTCTACTGATTTAGCATTAACCTTGGTCGGGTGGAGTCTTTGGTCATTGTTTGGGGTTTCTTCTCCAGGGGTAAATCTTCTTAAATTAATTTCTAGATTTCGCTTTCCTGTTTCTATTTTTCCGAGATCTTATTTTTGGGTGGGGTGGTTCCCTCTAGCTCAGCATGGCTGTTCTATCCTTGTCGTATGTTATTCTATTTTCTTAATCTTTTCGAGTCATTTTGTTTTTCTTAGCATGGTGTTTGTTTCACTTTTTCTACTGAAATTGTCACGGGTTTACTTTATCTTCAAAATTTTCTACGTTCTGCTGCCATTATTTTTTGCCTTATTTTGCCATATCTATTCCATTTAGCTATGCCAATATTGCTTTATTTCTGTGCTTTAAAATTTCGTGGCATTTATTAAAGATTCTATCTATATTTGTGTATGTTGGGACAGGCAGGTGCTCAAAGAGAGACCACTCTTTTGAGTTTGAAATAATCTCCTTTTTGTGCTATTTCGCTCTTCTGGAGCATTTGAAATTGAGCCTCACCTCGAGTCTCGCTGCCTTCCCCCTCTAAGATTCGGCTTTATATATTTCAATTTTTCTTTTACAATTATTTCTATATTTCTATAATTGAAATTTTCCTTCTTTTTCGAGCGCTTTTGTTGGCACTCACTTTTGATTACATTATTCATATGCTTAATATTATTATAAATTCATATCTTCGGATTATGTCCTGTTTTGTAATGTGCGCTCTGGTCGCGGCTGAAGGGTTGTCCCAATTTTCTTTGTATTTGTGTGTCGGCAAAGTCCGTAATATATGTGTTGAATGTACCCCCGGTATGTTCCGGCGTAATTTTACCTGTGTCTCGGAATCCCCTAGTATGTATATAAGTGTGGGGCCCGAGTAGTGTCCCCGGGAAGACGTCCCCGAGGGATACGAAAACATTTTATCATTTTCCCCATTTTTTCTAAAACGCGTTTTATACTATATATATTTCTAAAACGCGTTCTATACTAGTAGCTACGATACGTAGGCTAGCACAATTTTATTACTAACCTGTGAGCCCGAAGGCTGCGGCGAGGGCGCGCGTTTCAAAAGAGGGGGTAATCTGTGGAATATTTCCTTGATTTCATTCAAAATTATGCAAAAGTGTGTGCTAACTTTATGCAAATCAACCTAAATTACACTTGTGTGCACGGTCCAACGCCGTACATAGCTAATTCATTTTCTCTTCAATTTTGAGCGCAATTCCTTTCAGGCTAGATTCAAACTTCTTATCGACTGGTGGTTCGGGTGATCACTTATATTTCTGCTACCGTGGGTATCCAATTTGGGTTTGGTTTGGGGGTCATCTCCCCACTTTCACACCCCCTTTGGGTTTAAGGTTTGTTTGTGTGTTCTGACTGGAACTTTATAAATTTAATTTTGTGCTTGCCTTAGTCTCTTTCATATTCAAGTTTCCGTCTGTAAAATTATTTTGAATTTTGAATATCGTTGTGTTTGGGCTGACTTTTGGTGTTTTTGCAAAGTAAATCTTGTGACTGTAAAATTAGGGCTGTGCCGTCTTACTTGAGTTGGGTAGCGATTAAGTTGGGAGTAATCAGACATTATCACACTCATTCACGAACTCTGCAACTCTTTATTTGAATTCAAAATTATTTACAGAATTTCTAAATTCGACACCACCTTCTGCTCCTTGCTCAGGAACATGGGACCCATTACCTGTGAAAAATGCGTGTCCCCGACAGTCAGAGAGTTCAGGGTGTTGATGTAAGGCCAGACACCATGGGCCATTGCACCACCATCCCGTTTCTGATAGAGAATGACCAAATCGGACCACCGCAAAGCAGGGCCCGACCCATCCACGGGAACCTCCCGATAGATTTCCCAGAACACCGGGTTACCCTGACCAACCATCCTGAAGAAGGACTCAGGATCATAACCGGGCATTTCAGGATCCGCTGGGGGTCCCACCACGTAAATATGGCGCTTCGGTTGGGCAACGCCAATAGGAGAGTCTCTGAGTAGGGCATTCAAAGTCAATATGGATTCAGGACTCAGGGACCAGGACCTGAATATAGGGTTGAACCCTCGCCACGGAGACATTCGTCGACGACTGGACTCCTGTCGAAGGATCCGTCGACGTGGCCAATTGCCTGGTGATCATGGGCTGCCCCAGCTTCCAGTGATACAGATCTGGGGAATAGGCAGTCGGGCCCGTCACATCACCAGGACGTTCACCACAAGAGACCAAGAAGCGCAGAAGACATGGGGAATATCTCCATGTTGGGCCAATACCTCGTTCACGGTCGTGAGAGCTCCACTCGACGATGGGGTTGAGCCGAACGTACGAGGAACTCTGATCCCTGCGGCCAGCGAAGCTAGCCCAGCTCGCTGTTCTTCCGTCATTGGTGGATACCAGCCAGGTTGGGTGGCTGGGTTGGCCATCGTGAGCCTGGGTGCACAGGCTTCCAAGAGGGTCGGCTGGAATGTCCCCTGTTGACGTTGAGCGTCTTCTTCTATGGGCGTACCAGACAGATCTCCTGCTTCTTCTCATGGCTGTTGCTCATCAGGCTGATATTCCGTTTCCGAATCGGATACCTCCACCACATCGTCGTCTTCCACCGTTGCCTTAGCCAGGCTCGCAGATTCCTGCAAACGGGTAGACGACCTGGCGGGCTAGTGGTGACCGCAGTTTCAGCCGGCCGGGATGACCCCGCCGTCTGATAGGTCGGCTGCTCCTCCAGATAGCGACGACCGCCCGAATACGTCACTGGAGGTAGCTCCTTCTTTCTGGGATCACGAGTTCCCTCGCGATAATGAGTCAGTGGTGGCAGTCTCTTCGGCAGGGGTGGCAACCTCGTCTCCTTCTCTTGTCGTTGAGCTGCCTTTCTGGCTTCCACCAACGATTCTGGTTCATCAGCCATGGTCTGCTCATTCGGAGGTGTGGATGACCACTCCGATCCATCGGAAGGCCGATCATCCGACCGATGAAACCGATGGGCCGTTTCCGGTGGCAGGTCCGCCGGAGTATCATTCGGATCAGCGTGATGCCGACGACCTGCGACGGCCGCATACCAGTTGAAGTCCAGTCTGTCGTCGCGTCGTCGCAGAGTCAGGTACCTCAGTTCGTAAAAGGTGGTCAAAAGTTACATCAGAGGCACCCAGGACACTTCCCGAAGCGGGTGGGCAGCATTGCCTCCTTCCGCTTCGGAAACGGATAATGACCAGGCGAAGCTTCCTTTGAGATACTTCACCGACGCTCGTTTGATGGTCAGCTTCTTCCGGAATTCCAGTTGGCGTGTCGGTTGGAGGTCCGACGATTGAGCCTTTGCTGGCGTAAACATCTTAGCCTGCACAAGTGGTCCGACCCCTAGTTCTGCCTCCTTGTTGACTTTCGCCCATAGGTCAGGCGCGAAAGTGTACTGCGCGCTGCTAAGATAGATGACCTGGACCCATTCGTCCAGGCGCAGAGCATTGCCACTTTGACTAAGCAGGCGTAGATGGCCAGGATGTCCGCCAAAGCATGATTTGCTTCCTCCACTGTCGGACAAACCGCACAACCCTTGAAGCCTTCCGGTTGAAGTCCTTTCGGAGAAGGCACATCGCAGTAATTACAGACCTTGTTCAGGGAGAAATGGGTGCTTACATAGCATTCCTTGGTCGTGTCGGTAATGTTCTCCCAAGGGACCACAGGAACAGTAGGTTCCATTTCTCGGCGCATTTTGATGTAAGGCACCGATTGCGCGACGACCGCTCCCAGTTCGGCTGCACAGGTCTCATGCCTGTGATGCCACATAATTTGGCTAATCGGAGAAAATCAGCCTGCCCACCAGCAAATACCATATAAACCGGCTCAGGCGGGTGCAGAATGATCTTCAAGGCATACAGGACGGAATAGTAGTCCGAAACTGACATTAGAATTTCGCCAACCATGATCATAAAAAGCTTTAGGATGTTTTTGCGTTGACTGAACCAGCGATTTGGATCATGGTAACTGTCGTGTACATTTTGTTGGCGAACTGGGTGTAAGCTCCGCCTTCGATATCTATCGCAACGACGCCCGTTGCCTGATAAGTGTCCAGGATATCCGGAATAGCATCAAATAAACCCTTAAGGGTCCTGATCAACGGCAAGGGTTGAAATTGGTCTGGCAGAGGTAGTTGATCCGCACAGAACCGCTGGTATCCCTCCGGCTCCTTCACTGTAGTGACGTCATTGATGGCTTCGATCAGGCAGGCATCAGTATGTGCGATATCGAAGTCCTTCTCCCGACCCATGAGGACCTCCTTCAGATATGCATGGTAAGTAGCCACTCCGTAAAGATGTTTCTTGGCTTTTTCCTGTAGATTACCAAGAATGGCTTTGATGGCCTCCTTGTTTGGCAGTTAGCAGGAAAGTGCGGTGACCTTCTCCAGTGGGGTCATGATAATCGGATCTCGATCGAGGGGCAGGGAATGTTCGTGGCCGTCCGCGACCATTGGGACGTTCTGCATCACGTCGTCCATTTCTGCTGCCCGTCGAGGTGGGACTCCTAGCGATTCCGCTACGTCCGCTGACAGAACTTCCCGTTCCTCCTTGACCTCGTCAACCACCATGAGCTGGCCAGCTTTGAGCTGAGCATCAGCGACTTCACCCATGGGGACGTTCTGCTGGGTGGTTGGCGTGCCTGTCACTGGCGTATCATATTCCAGATTCACCACAGTAAAGGTTGCCGATGCCGGCCCTGCCTTCTGGTTTTTAACAGCAGAACGAGTTCCTCGTCGTGATGGTTTTTCGGAAGGCTCGTCGGTCTCGGTAGCAGATTTGACTGACTGAGTCCAACGCTGGTTCTTCTTGGAATTACTACGATTCCGTTTCTTCGATTTTGTAGGAGTTGACTGAGATGACTCAGCAACTGATGAAGCAGTGTCCAAAGATGCTAAGGACTGACTGTGCATCTTCTGCGTCTTTCCAGCAAAGCCATCTGCTTCTCAATGTCCTCAAGTGACAATGTGGTTTCCTTCCCAGGAACCACTGGGGTAGTGTCTTGACGTACTCCAGGCGCACTTATGGAGCAAGTGGAGGTTGGACTGTTCCTTCGTGATGTTGCTCATTGCTTTTTCCCATTTGGAGCCGAGCTCCGAGTGTCCGAATCTTCAGAGGTATCGCCACTGGCAGCAACTGCTGGACGTTTGGTCCCTTGACTAGACGGATTGACAGGGTTTTGATGTTCGGGCTTGCCAGCTGGGCTAGGGACCTGGCGTCCGTGGTCTGTTCGGTGGCCTGTCGCTGGGGCCTGGCAGCCCTGCGCTGCAGCCACCGCGTCCTGACCAGCAGAGACGATCTCGTGAGCTGGCTCGACGGGGACCTCAGGCAAAGACTAGGGATCCATCTGACCGGTATTTGATGAACCCACAGGGGACGGAGTAGGAGCATCCGGTTGGCCTCCCAGACATGATGCCACGCTGGAAGGTCCAGGACCATCCGATTGCTGTCCGAGGCGACCACGGCACTGTACAAGTCCGTGTCAATATTAGGGTCCAATTGTCCAAACAGATCCGATAAAGCATCCACCGAAGATTCCGACACCTCGTAAGTGTCAGACATGCAACTGGGAACCACTGGCTGCTGTCCCATGGGGTGATCGGAGCCCAGGTCCTCGACCACCGATTGACTCTCCCGCGCAGGCGGAAACTGCTGCAAATCCTCGGTGTCAGGCGCCGGACCTTGGGCCGAGCCCTCACCAAGCATGGGATCCCGTGCCATCTTCTGCTGATTTCGCTTCCTGAACTGCTGGTGCATGGTGACTATCTCCAATTGTGCGCTCAAACTACAGAAATAATTTGATCCAGTTGATTACTACACTACAATCAGCTGAAACAATTAAGCAAAAAGGTGTAGGTAAAACATGCAACAAATAACCCAAAATTTTTCGGTAAGGGACCACCCATCCAGGGAAAAGGGAAAATTTTGTATTGAGATAAAAATTAAAGTAATTAGATTCTTAGGAAAAGTTTACAAATTCGGGGATTAATTGGAATTAAAATAGAAAGACTCTTAGAGAATTGTTGAAAGAAGTAATGGATCAAAACCCTCCCAACAATTAAGAAAATTAACCCCCACAAAAAGAAAACTTGACCCAAAAACACAGAACAAAAATTTTATCCCCCAGTGAAGTTAGTGGTACGTTGGCGTGACCAGCCTACAGAGTGGGCGCCCAAGAGGGCCAGTGCACACACATACGTTATCTCTTATGAATGTTATAAGGTAGCTAATCTTACAACAAACATATGTACATGACCAACATACACTCCTTACTAACATCACCGGATTACCGTCCAAATTTCCCATGATGGTTTTAACCACAAGCATGTTGATTTGCATCCTGACCAATCTGAAGGTAGGATGCCCTACCCTTCTTGGACCATACCAAGGCTTAATGTAACTGCTGAGTTGGAACCTTGACTGGCCGTTCATGATATGGTTTGATCTTCTCGATGTGAACCACATCCGGCTTGCCCTGTGTTCCAACTATCTGGATCCGGAAATTGACTTCCGACATCTTCTCCATTATCCGGTAAGGACCTTCCCATTTTGGTCTCATCTTGGCACACATACCGGAAGGAGTTACTCCTGTAACTTTGCCCATCACCAGCATTCCGCGCTTATAGTGGACTTCCTTGACCTTCTTGTCGAAATTTCTTCTATTCTTCAGCGATGCCGCGTCCAACGACTCACGAGCAACCTTCCCAGCTCGCTCCAACCGGAACAGATGGGATTGTGAGTAAGAATCATAATTCTCCACCACTTCATCATTTCTACCATCAAAGAAATGATTCAACGGCAACCGGATATCATGTCCAGTCATCAGGAAATGAGGCGTGTCACCCCCCGAACTGTGAACCGAGTTCCTATATGCGCAGAGCGCCCAGTTAACATAGTCATCCCAATCCGTCTGGTGTATGTCCGCATACTTCATGAAAATGGTCCGGAGGGTCTAGTTCAGTCTTTCCACCACTCCATTAGCCTGCGGATGGTAAGCCGTTGTCCGCTGAAGTTTAGATCCACTAAGCTCGGACAGTTTCGTGAACAGCTTTGACATGAAATTTGGTCCGCGGTCCGACAGCAAATGCACTAGAACTCCCCAACGAGCGACGAATCCATTGAAATAGTAGTAGGCCGTCGTTTCTGCCTTCTCGTCGGGCATCGGAAATGCTTCCGCATACCTCCTAAAATGATCGATGACGACCAAAATACAGGTGTTGCCTCGTATTGTCCGGGTCTTCGTGCAATGCATCACATCCAGACTGACCAAATCCGACGTGTCTTGGACGTGTCTTCACAGTCCATGCCTCGCCCGGTTTCTTCGGACTACGAGCAATCGACACAGGCTGTTCGAGGACCGCTCCCAAGCCATGATGGCTCACATCCACCGACAGGATGACGCATCCACTTGTCGAAATCCGGATACGCCAACACCGGAGCTTCGGTCAGAATCTTCTTGAAAGCGTCGAACGCCCGTTGTCTAGCTTCGGTCCACCCGAAGACGGCATCCTTTTTGAGCAGTTCAATGAGCGGTGATGCCACCTTGGCAAAATTGGGCACAAACCTCCTATAGTACCCTGCCATTCCGAGGAACGCCTTAACGCCACGGCAATCAGTAGGATTAGGCAGCTTGGTCACTGCAGCTACCTTGTCAGGATCCACTTCATAGCCATCCTGACTGGGGCCTATTTCATAAAACTACATTTGCTACATTACATTTTCTACATTACAATGTAGTTACATTACATTGGCTACATTTTTGGGTTTCATAAAACAAATGTAGCCTTTACAGTGTAATGTAACTACATTACATTCGGGAAATCCCTTTTGACGTCATCTATCCTCGTTCTACATTAATGTAGCTACATTGTAGTTACATTGTAGCTACATTGTACTTACAATGTAGTTACATTGTAATTACATTTGAAATAACATTAGACGCAAGTTTTTTCTACACAAGGACCCTTCACGTTTTATTTTTATACGTACCATTTTATTTGTCAGCTCTCAACGATTTTTCTCTTAAACTGTCGATTTAGACTAATTTTTATTAAACTTAGTTTTTGTTGTAATTAAACTAAAACTTGAGTTTGTTATTAATTTATTTTCGTTTCTTTTGCTTCTAATCAAGCTAAAACGTGGTTTTGGTTATGTTTCAGTCATGTCTATGCCCACTGAGAAGAAATTAATTGTTCTTGATCTTATTAAAAATAACAAAGTTAGTTTATTTGGTGCTCTAAGCAACGATCTCATGAAAGAAGATAAGGATCAGGCATGGAAAGACGTATTCGAGAAGGCCGTAGCCGAAGGAATTGTGATGTGAAGTGTAGCCTTATTATGACTGGGCATCCTATTTAGTAGCATTAAAATCAAGAAAACATGAAGAAAGTTCAATATCTTGCAATTAATTACCAATTAAAATGCACATTATCGTGGTGTTTAGCACAGTCAAAAATGTAACTACATTAGGAGCTACAATGTAATCCTAAAGACTAGAAATACTTTTATGAAACAACCGGTACAATCCTACAATGTAACTACATTTTCGGAACTATGAAAAGCACTATGGGAACAACTACAATGTAATGTAACTTTACATTGTAATGTAGAATTACAATGTAACTACATTACATTGTAAGAATTTATATGAAACCGAAATATTTCTACATTGTTACATTGTAGTTACAATGTAACAAATGTAATGTATATGAAATAGGCCCCTGATCATATGCCTTAAGAAAGGGACTTTCTTACGGATGAAGACACATTTCTTCACTTTGATCCGCAGTCCATTATCACGCAACTTCTGGAAAACGACCTTGAGCATTTTCAGATGCTCACTGAAGGATCGTAATGGAATCAGGACATCAGCAATGTATACAGGCAGTCCAGTAAGGACCTTTTCCATGATCCTCTGAAAGGTGGCTGGCGCATTGCACAGCCCAAAAGGCATGACGTTAATGTGGAACAGTCCCATGTGAGACACGAACACTGTCTTTTCTCGATGCTTACGATACACCTCGACCTGCCAATAACCAGCTGCTGAATCTATCGTGGAAAAGACTGCACTACCCTTGAGCTGGTCCATGATTTCGTCAATCTTTGGCAGTGGGTAATTGTCCTTCTTGGTGATCTTATGCAGCCTGCGGTAATCAATTACCAGTCTGGTCGAACCATCCATTTTTCCAACCAGAATGCAGGGAAAAGACCACGGACTTGTCGAGGGTTCACATACCCCTTCCTTAAGCATCGAGGTGATGTGCTTCTTGACCTCAGCCTTTTGCTTCGGGTTCATACGATAAGCACGGGCTCTTCAGAGGTCCATCCTTGCCTGTATCAATCAGATGCTGATCGATTTTGGTCCGACCAGGATTCTCCGACCGGGCCAATACGTCGTAGTATTCCAAAAGCATCTTTTTGAACTCCGCTTTGATGTCTTCCGAACAATCCATCTTAATCTACATTGGCCTCAATATCCTCCAGTTTTTCTTGCTCTGTAGGTTCAGGACGTGGCTCCCGATCCTCAGCAAAGTAGAAATGTCCACCAGTGGCCGTTTCCGAAGGCATTTCCCGATCCCTATCCGCGTCAGGATCAGTTGACTGCTGGACCTAGGTTCTACGTTTGGGCTCCTGGACAGCATAAGTTACTAGTCGATTGGGTTGCCGAACCACGACTGTGTCATCCTGTTCCGCAGATGGCTCCAACGGTAAATCCAACGGATAAAATCCAGGAAACATCCTGTGTAACTTGCTTACACTTTCACCAACCTGTTCCGTCCATAGCGAATAGGTGGCCGGATGCCCGAACCATCTATTGAGATTGTAATGGATGGTCTGCAAATCGACCCCTGCCTCCATTACGTAGGATGTTGGCCGTTCCGCCTCACGGACCTGGACTGCTGGACAGGCCTTCCCCATTACCATTCCTTTAGGGTGGTCAACAATTCGGTCTCCTACACACGAATGTAGGTGACCTTAGGCGTCACAGTCAGGACACCAGCCGGAGGAAACACTCCGTGTGTTTCAATAGCTTCCGGGTCCGCTTCAAACAGTATGAACTGGCTCTTCGGTAAGCCTAAGCGCCTGGCATCACCGCCTTCACCGGAACATCCTTTTCTCTACCAGGGAGCACTCTGACCATTTCCCTGATACACAGGTTGACAGCTGCAGCCAAAAGGATATTGTACACCACTGATATCCCCTGCAGTTCAGCAGAATTCAGAAATAGCACTATCGTACAGGAAGTCATACCCTATTAGCATTTCGTGTTGTAACGCACCACATAGAACCTGTACGTAGTACTTTCCGCCATCTGACCTTGCGTCTGGCAAAACCTCAACGTCAGTTTGCATTGACCAAGGATCGTCAATTTACTGCCTTCTCCGGCTGCCGAAATGCTAGGCATCTCCGCTGCTGTCATAGGCGTCAATGCGTGATGCTTGACCCTCTCATAGAACTCCTGTGAGATCAATGAGACAGAAGCGCCGGTGTCCACCAGACCCAGGGCAGTGACATCATTAATCCGGAAAAGGACATATGGCGAGTGACGCAATGAGATGGAAGCCACAGAATTCGTAAAATAGACCGCTTCGCCCTCCATAACCTGTCGGACAGCCTCACGGATGCCCTTTTCGGCCGAGCCGTCATAGTCGACCTCGGCTCCGGGATGCCCCGATGTCGGAGGACGGTCCGTGTCATCTTCAGGTTCGGTGGCCTTTGACACCTTTTCGACCACACTGGCGGTGTCCTCCTGACGGATTTCATCATGAAGGCACTCAGAACCTCCTCGAAATCCTCCATGTTGTCAATGACCGTCTTTGTTGATGCCTTCGTTTTGGGGGATTGCCGTTGAACAGCACCCTTCATTTTCCCAAACTTTTCCTCTTCTTGGCTCCCGGCGTCCTGAGCTTTGGTCAATCGGGACCAGTATGCCTCCAATATATCCGCGTCTACCTTGGACAAATCCAACGGATCAAACCTATTGAACGTCGGAATCTCATCCTGACCTTTGGTGGAGGTCCGGTTCGCGGCCTTACAATGAGTTTGCCAGGTATTCCCAACAGACATCTGGAGTTTCTATTTCGGAATAGGTGGAGTTTCTCGGTCTGTCTTCTCGGTTTTTCCGGCAGCGTCGATGACGTCGTAGGAGGATCGCGGGGCTCGTCCCCGGGGCTCGTGCTAGAAACCCGGGTCGAATCCGAGTTCGAAGCACGAGCATCCGCTGAACCAGGTTCCGGATTGCAATCCTTAGATGCAGCCTCCTGAAGTGACAAGCCATCCTTGACCGTGATGGCTTGTGAGCCCACCGAATTCATGGGTGACTGTTCCGAATCTGATTCCTGGCAAACAGACCCATCCTGAGACTTAGCCGTGCCCTTTTTCTTCTTTCCGTTCTTCTTAGGCTTTTTGGGCTTCTTCGGTTTCCGAGGTTCCTGAGATTCCTCAGGTCCCTGATGTTCCTGAGGCCTCAAAGGTTCCTGTTGTTGCCGCTGGGGCAAATGGAGTCTTCTGGGGAAGACCCCAACCGAATGGCGGTCAGGCTTCCTTCCATTATGCAACACACAAGCCATATGGAAGCACTTCGCTTCGGGGTATCATTCAATGCATTTCCAACGTGGGGTATGCAATTCCTCATCCGAAAAGTCCCCAATCCACTGGTATCGCAACATATTTACATGGCCTGAATGACGAGGCTGGTTGTCTAGTCGGCGCCCATGACCGACTCGAGATCTCTGAGATCTATGGTTCGGGAAATTGTGACCCCTGTGGTCGGGTGGCCTCCTAATCATGCTAACATGACCGGCCTGCGGTTTTTTGGCGGAGGTCCGCTCCCCATCATTCGTTTCCCGAATTTCCACCACCTCGCTGACCAGCATTGCTTCCACCATCACCACCACCTCTTCTCTTGAACCCACCACCGCCGCGACCGTTTCGCATAAAATTTTTAAAATTTCTTTGTTAATAATTCTGTGTTAGTTCGCAGCAATAATTAGCTTAATCGCCTCATTATTTTATACTAAAACAATCGTCTTTAGAACACGTCTATCCATTGCAATTGAAAATAACGAAATTGGCAAACTAACGGTCCTTTTCTGTGAAAAGTTAGCTTAGGTGAGACTTTAGCATAGTGATAAAACGACTCCGGCAGGGAGTACATTCCAGTTTGTTTATTCTGACCTCTATAATTCTTTCTTCCTACTCCAATCTGGTTCATGTGCCACTGCACTGGCAGGATGGGTTAACTTGGATATGTAGTGTGAAAACAACATATTGAAGTCGTTTATTTTTCCAGAGCCAAGAAAATACCGCAAACTTGCGACGTAGGATAAAAAATTGCAAAAAATGACTATTTTCAAATCATTATATTGATAAGGAAAATTTTTCTGGCATTGGGGCCGCGGGGGCTGGTGGTGAACTCGGCCCCGGGGTCTGTGTCGATCACGGCCCCGGGGGCCGGTGGGGGGCCGGCCCCCGGGGCCGGCTCCCCAAATGGAGCGGCCCGGCCCA
Source organism: Trissonchulus latispiculum (assembly GCA_030248195.1). Lineage (NCBI taxonomy): Eukaryota > Metazoa > Nematoda > Enoplea > Enoplida > Ironidae > Trissonchulus > Trissonchulus latispiculum. The sequence continues at coordinate 43,191 of JASAND010028931.1, read as the reverse complement.
CGGCCCGGCCCCCACTTTGGGGGGCCGGGGGCCGGCCCCGGCCCACCTTTTTTGTATTTAGCACAACCCTACTGGCAGCCTAATGTAGCGGGACAAGTACCGGATATCTACGTACGAGCACCGTTACCACACCCGAAACCTGACGGATGCGGAGACTGTACACAAATAGACAACGAACCGACTACAGGAGACGGTCGGGACAGTCTCGCCAGATGTAAACCGGGTAGAAACCTGCCCTAAGTGAAAAGATGCCTCTTCACTCTCACTAATATTGGTTTCGGACAGAACCTACCTACCTAGCATGACCTCAGTAGACTCACGCCTAGTAAAGATAGTAACAACAATTTAATAAAGAAAGAACAACAAATATTATATAAAGATAATAAAATAGTTATGGGCCGGGCCCTCAGTTATACAAAGCAATCACACACAAAATAAAGACTTACAGTAAAATAGGCCGGACGGCCAACGTACCAGCGTCTGCTCTGGGGAGAGCAGGGGCAAAATACACCGTAGATGGGGGGAAAGTGCGTAGAGGAATAGAGCGAGCGTACACGTTGACAGAAGTACTAAGACTGATGGGAGGAAGCGAGTGTTGGGTTGAACCCTCCCACGAGCGCCCCCTAGTGACAATTTGCCCTCCAATCACGTAGCTCCCCGTATAGCAAGGGGGGGGACCCACCCAATCCCAAACGTACACGTTGGGGGAGCTACGTGACTTGCAAAGTAAACCCAGCCCCTTTTGAGGATGTTATACAAAGCCAAGCGGGTAGCTAGCCTAGCTACGCCGCCAGCAACGGAAAGGTTGACCATGTCCAACCTTGATTCGTTACAGGCTGTGTGGGTTGTATTTAACAAAGGTTAAATGGTAACAATTTAGATTTTATTTTTCTTGCAGTGAGACGCGAGTTATTCCTAAATGCTTATGATTATTTCCACCAATATAATTGGTAAGAATATTCCTAAAGAGGGCGCTTACATTACCATGAGCGGTCTCCTAAATTCATTTCTCAACCAACCGTTTCAAACTTTTGATAGAATAACACAGTCCCCATTTACAACCATCGACGCTTCATTTCATTTTCACTTTTCCATTGGCGATATTATGAACGGTCAAAGTAAACTTAGTCAGTTCTGTGTGAATTGCTAAAGTCGGTTACTACTTGTACCTACAATGTTACTGAATCGCAACTAATAGTTTCAGTAACTATTAGATTACAATTTTTCTTCCTTCGTTCTTCCCTCGTTTCTCTATTTCCAGTCTTTTGCATTAATCAGACTGGACGTACAAACTTTTTATAAGAGCCGGGTAGGTGAGGAACACCATACGAACTCTACGGTTTCTACGGGATATCTATGAGATAGCGCTAGATCTGACTCTGGGGAGGCAGGTACAGAGGTAGAAAGAGGGCGTTGGTTCCCCAGGACTGCAATCTGAAAATACCGGAACCGCAATCGGAAAATGCCAGGACTGGAATCGGAAAATACTAGGACCGGAATCGGGAAATACCAGGACCGGAATCGGGAAATACCAGGACCGGAATCGGGAAATACCAACCACCTGTTTCTAGTTTCTATCTATGTATCTATCTATCTGTTTATTTAACCAACCAACGACTATACGTAACAAAACATAGATCTGAAGAGTTTAGATGAACAGAAACAGACAAAATGGTCAAGAGCAACACTAATTAACAGCATATAAAGGCCGGTTGGGAATGGGGTTGGCAGATTGACCGGCTACTAATCCCCGTCCCCTGACAAAGTGAAACAAGGACGTATTGTTCAATTTGTTTTTCAAATCACTGAGACTACTACTACTACACACCACATCCGAGTCAAGTGAATTCCAAATTGACCCAATTCTATTACTGAAAAAATTTTTCTCACTGCAAGACGAGACCGAGATACTAATAATGTAAAACTTCATCTCTTTAGTTTAACTCTTTAGTTTAATAATGGTGTAACCTGATACAACACATTTTCCAAACTCCTGTCTGTCATCTCCACAACATCTATTGAATGACCGCACCCAGATAGAAAAAACCATCAGACAGTCTTTAGATTTACCAGGATAAGTAGGTTATGGTTTTGCAGGGACTGAGTAGGCTAGGCTGAGTCTGTTACCTTCTGTGGTTCAACAGTTTGAGTGAGACAATTACCGGTAGCGGAGTGGGTGAAATCCGATACTGGAACATAGGTTCCGTCAACGATTTTTGTAGGTTCTTCTTGTTCAAATATTCTGCATAACCTTCTTGAAAGACTTTCCGAAATTGACTGTCTGTTAGGTGATAGGAAGCTCTAAAATGCGATCAAATCCTTACGTTACAAATTTTTTTAAAATTCGCCCGACGTGAAGCTTGTCCGGTGTGAGACACCAGGGGGCAGTTTCATAAAAATCTCTCCACTGGACTAGACTACTAACAGAGTCTAGTAGTCGAGTCAAGTAGTTAATTTGTTTCATATAACTTTCCCGATCCGGCGAGTGCTCACACTAGATTTGCGAGTCTAGTGGGTAGCCAAGTGCGAGTAGCTATAACTACTTCTAGCTAGTTACTGTTTCATAAAACTTTAGCTGCTGGAGGCCATCCCCCTACTAGCAGCAGTCTAGTTCCAGGAATTTTGACTAGAGAACTTTCAGAAAAAGTGCTATGACCTTCGCCTGTTTTTAGACTATTACTCTGAAATTTTATAGCGTGAAGCAAAATCTTTTATTTTCGCTGTTCTAAAATTTCAAATTATTTCGTTTACAGGCAGAAAACATAAGAGTTTTTAAAGAATTACCCTTTGTTTTGGGAATACCTATACTAGCACACTTGCAACTAGCACTAGCAATGCTAGTGTCGCTAGTAGTAGCAGAACCGTAGCTAATTTTTGTCGAGTGCCTGACAATATGTATGAAACACCTTCCTTTGTAACTCGCACTTGGCTTGCGAATACTAGCATGCTAGCGGGGAAAAGATGACACATAATGGCATCCTTGGAAAACTGTTAAATCTGTTAAGGGGGGGGGTCGCTTTGGGTCAAAATCGATAGTCACTAATTTCGCTCATTTTCACACACAATATAGGTACATATGTTCTCAAAAACAAGACAAAATATTAGAGTTCGAAATTAAACGGCGGCAAAGATATTCAGCTATAAATTTGGAAAACTTGAAAATCACTGTGATTTGCCCTCCAAGGTCATGCTGAGACAGAACGGCAGCGAAATTTGGATCAACTAATATGGCAAATTAATTCTGTGGGTTGGCTAATATTCTAATACTAAAACGACTCCGGGATATCCTGCCAGTCGTTCACAGTACATTTTTCAATTGTGAACTCAGCCTTTTTCAGCTAACTGTGCCTCAAACTTTAACTTGCTCTAACTTTCAGATACTACATTTCACACACATAGTTCTATTAGAAAAGTTGTTCAGCTCATCAGTAGCTATCGAATGATACCCAATTTGTCTATATTTTGGAAATTTCAAAAATTGACTTTTGAGACCTATAAGAGATCAAAGGAGCCGACACGACAGAAAAGCTTTACCTTGAAGCATTTGCCTTTAGCATAATATCCGGCAGGCATTGAGAGTTTTATGTGCCAATTTTGGTGACTTTCGAGTGGGTAACGAGTGAGAAATTATTAAAAGAACGTGAAATTTGTGCAGAATGATGATTTTTGGCAAAATTAGCACATTTTGTGGCAAGTTTTTTGAGAGCACTACAAACGGTAGAAATCTGCAACTACTGTCATAAGAATTCTGTGTATGCGTAGATTGCAACTATCTATAAGCGATTTCTGTAGCGTTTGCCAATCGTGCAGGAGAGGCGAAAATGTTTCGCTGGTCCTGTTTTTCGTGGTACAGAAAGCACCATTTTTACAAAATTTTGACTTTGAAAAATCGCCAAAAATCTGACACTCAACAGCAATTGTACCAGAAGGGTTATTTGCACTCTCTCATATGTCCTTAACATGTACAACAAGGTTGTAGCGCTGTATCTTGCATACAGCGAAAAATTTTTCTGCCACAAACTTTTTAACCTAACTTTTTCATTTTCCTATGTTTAACACATGTCGAGGTCACCTTCGAAGGGCTCTACAGGACGATAGAAGCAATATTACGCAAAACGCTCTTGTCTTGTTTTGAGGAACCATTGGGACTAAAAAAGGAAAATGAGCAAAATCGGAGTTGGTCGAAAAATCGGCCAAAAAGCGACCCCCCCCCCCTTAAGCAGTTAAGCAGTGTCAGTCAAGCAGCTCCTTCTCAGTCAACGGTTTACACACTGTTTACACTGGAACTTAGACCTAACTGGAACATCGAAAGGAACAAGGAAGCAGGAAAGTACTAGGTCTATTTGGATTTTAAATATTTGAGCATTCTGTTCACTTTTTAGCGTTCACATAGTGGGCTTGCATCTGTGGGTATTCAAACAGGCCAATCGTAATGATTTTGACAAGGCTACAGGGTTAATATGCTCTTGCACACCATATGCTGGCTAGGTTAGCCGTCCCTGATGCATGATTATTAGATTGTCATCTATCAGTCAAGTTACTGGGCAGCTCTGCTGGATATGTCATTTGGAGACAGGTCCATGTTATACTATTTTCCTGCTTCTCTTCTATCTTTTAGTAGTTCATAAAAGTATTTACAGTGATTAGACAAGGGTGAGGCTACCCGAGTGCTTCCAGACTAGACCAGTTTTTCCTTAGTTTCTGTCATTCCTTTGTGCGAAGAATGCAGCTGAAACGTTTTACGCAACCACTGATTACTACTGCCCAAGCAATCGTTTTTTCGTTCCGAGTTATAGGAAGGAGAAGCATAAGTAATTACTGATAAGCTGGGACAAATTAATTTCAGAAGGACTGCCTTGCCTCCTACAGAAGTTCTGTCAATTTAATAAACTCCATTCAAATGAGCTTTAGTCTAAATTAATAACTGGATAAAACCAGGGTATGATTTTACCAATCTCATGCACTTCTCTAGAGCCTGTTCTAGCTGGTGTGCGACACTAATCTTCCTTGTGTAGTAAGCGATGTGTAGTAACAAGTAAGCCAACAAGAAGATCTAAACCAGATAAACTGGTGGCCGCAAGGGATAAATATCTCATAACTGTATGCAAGTCCGCAACCTAATCCCTAAAATCCTAAACCTGAAAGTAGCCAGAGGTGTTAATTTTGCATTGCTTTTCTTGGCTGTAGTTTTTGTTGAAATCTATTCTCCGTCTATTTCCGCCTACGCAAATGGCATCTAAGTTCACTATCGTAACCATAGTTAATATCCTTCATTATCTGATGTAAAACCCATAGGATTTACATCTTGGAGCGGCTCTGATAGCCTATAGCACCAAGGCTTTTTCTCAACATGCGCATCTACGTATGTAATTCGTTATAAAAAACTTAGCCACTCTCTTTTTTTAATTAGTCTCAGGCACCTTGTAGGCTGAATTCAGGTTGCCTCAAATCCATTGATACTGGTTACCAAGTCTATTATGAAATGATTTCATCATTGACTATTAGCTGCATTTGCATGTCCTTTATATGGTGTTGTATTTTGAGGCGGAACAAAGTATCCTGTTCGTATCACACCACTCTTTTTGTTCTCAGAAATTTTTCATGAATCCCACAATTCAACTTCTGTGCTATTTCACCTAATTATTAGTGAGTCAATTGCGCAGATTAGGGTTTCAAATTCATTACTGGTCTGCCACAAACCAAAGGTTTTAAATTTTAGCTTATTAAATCTGAATCTTCTGAAAAAGTTCCTCCCTTATCCGTATTTTCTGTTATTGAGCCGTTCTGCGCTGCAGCTAACGCAGGTCATGTCACTTCATTTTCAGAAACCAACTGTTTCACCCTTTATTTCTATGAAAGAGATTACTTTGCGACTAGAAGGAAATTTCAAGCTGTAAAGAATTAACCAAAAGATATTCTCTAATCTCTATAGAGGTAGTTGACTGAATTCTTCACCATTCGCAGTAGTTTTCGCTACATTTGATCTTCGTACGTAAGCTACCTGGAAGTTCATACTAAGGCTGAACTAAGGCTACGTCAAAGTTCACTGGATCGCTGCAGGAGGCCACCCTCTTTCAGTATTGTTTCCTAGACTGAAAGCTTTTGTCTATAGGGCTTTTGCTAAAATGTCTGCGTTTTCCAGTTGGATACGTCAGATAATGTTGGATTGCACTATCCATTCTGATGCAAAGTACCGCAAAATAGACTTCATTAATAACACACTTTTGCATTGGGGAAGAGCAGCTCAATCTGCTCCTCCGCAGTGGTAGCCAAAGCAACTGATTATTTAGTTTTTTATAACGTGGATTTGCAACATTTGAAAGTGATTTAATTCCATGATATCTTGCTAAATACAGTTTGTTTCCTCTTGCGCTTTTGTAGTGAGTTCCATAAACCACAAAGTAGTAAAAACATGGCATGCGAATCGGCGTTTTGTAGCAGAAATTAGCCGGCTACTTGCATTTTTCAGACTTTTGTTACCATAAGAATTTACCCTGCAATGTAGGCTTCGGGAAAACGGAATTTTTTGTCTTAATAACTTGGTGCCTGTTAGTAACTGCAGAAAGCAAAAGCTGAACTTAATTTATTCTCAAGTGAAATTGCAGTCTGATTAGCTTTTGCAGGAAACAGATCGCTGATGCAAATTTCAGAAATATAACGTCTTATGCTTCATTGAAAGCATACAAGAATAGATGTTTAACAGGCCTTCTTTTGCTTTCTGTAGACTAGTTTATTAAGGAGAACAATTAAAAATAAAGGACTAAGAAGAAAGCGTAGTGGACGAATCAGGCAGTTTTAGGTAATATTTTTCTTTTCAGCATTTATTAACTATGATGTTGTTTTGTACGTTGCTCTTTCCTCTCCGCTCGGAATTTCGGGTTTATGTTCCAAGTATTTCCTTCCTTTATCAAAATTTTTATTATATGTTCTTTGCTTACCCCATAAAGGAAATCATTGGCCAATAGCGTCTGCTTAGAACGCCTGCTAATGCATACCCCCATGGCTGAACGAACTGTCAAGTAAATAAAACTGGCTGATTAAGGTGCTGGTTCGGGTATTTGTGGCAAATTTGGAAAGATTGTAATTTGCTCAATTCTTGAAATTCAACGATAATTTTTGTATCATTTTAAAGCTTAGAATCTGCTCGTTACAGCAAGGTATACCTGTCTCATTTCAACTCTCCAGCTTGAACATGTGATAACAAGAATACAAGTTTTGAACATGGATTTCTCGAAATGTGAGAAAGCTAAAGAAAAGCGACCAGTCCAGGCTTCAAAAGAAGCGTATTCCCGAGGGCTATTTTTTTCTGAAATCTTTTAGTGATCAGGAAAGCTCAAGATGTTGGCAAAAATGTACATTTTGTCTGATTTTAGTCAGAATTTTCAGGTATGGATGCTTATTTCTCTCGAACGAAAAGGAAACTCGAGAAACCATGAAAAATAGCCGTCGGCAATTGTCTCAAAAATGCGTATCTAAATCCATTTTCTAATTGGTTGCATGAGTTGAGAGAAATCCGTGTTCAAAACAATCTGGTTGCGATTTTCAAAATTTCATATTTTTGTTCTGCTGTGTGTAGGCATAGATGCCTTAGAGAGATCTCCGTTGGCATAACAAGTACTTTAGGACTTCAAATATGGTCAATATTTGACCGACGGACCAGCGCTATTGAAACTGTCGAAGTTTTGCAATATATACTTGATTTTTCGAAAAATGGCCAGTTTTGGACCTCGAAAATCAATTTTCGCTGTTGTCACTTAAACCGTAAAGAGTCGAAGAATACTCTCAGGAGCAAAGTTGTAGGTCATGGTGAGACGACTCGAATAATTATAAGTTCGTCCGTGTAGGGTACCCACAGAGCAAATTATGGTGGATTAAAGCAAATTTCTCCAACTCAAATTTTCATTTGACATCGACAAAAATGTTACCCATAATTTATTAATCTCAGACATTATTTACTTACTCTCTTTAAAACTAAAACTGCTTCGTCTTCTCATTCTTTGCGAAACATAAGTCTTCTCTGAACTTAACAGTCTTCAGTGCTTAGATACATTATTTTTAGTAATACCTTTACAACCGGAACTGGTCCGATTTACCCGATTTAAGACAGTTACTGGCAGATTTTGAAGGATTTTGAGCAATAATAGCAGCAAGAGCGGCACCTCAATCGGACCAAATCCGATATTCCGATACAGGAACCGGCTTCAAAAGTTTCAGGCCCACGCAGTACGTATAAGTAAGTCTAACTGATGTTAACTGACGCATATATGGCGTTTCTCCTTCATTGATCAAGCGCAATTTTTTAATCATGAGGAAGGTTTTGTAATAGAACGGAACAGGATAATGTTATTCCTTTTAGCCATTCTTTTGGTTAAAGCTAGGTGTTAAGTTCATATCTGACTGGTTACCTGAAGAAAGTACCTGCATTATGTTCATCGGCAAAACCAGTTCTCGCTCTTAAGGGGGAGGATACTGGTAAAAAAATAGACAGTCACGGATTTCGCTCATTTTCACATTATAACATGCCCCCATATTTCTCATTAGAGTTTGAAATGAATGAAGGTTTAAAGCTAGATAACTTGAAAATTCCGGTGATGAGCCGTTCAAGCTCAGGTTGAGACCGAACGCGATCGAAAACAGGGCTGACGGATAATTAAAGCCTTTACTAAGGTAATATTTTAGTGCAGAAGCGGCTCAAGGCTCCAGTGAAGCACTGACCTAGCTTTGGAGCACTGCCCTGTGTAACGTTAACTCACCTTAACTTGCATAACCATGTTCTATTAGCTAGCGATTGATACCCAATCAAAAATTATAATATTTGGCAAAAAATCAAAAATTGGCATTTTTCACCTATAAACATCAAAGGTGCAGCCACAGCAGCTATGTTCAATATAACGCGTTTCGTCGACCACCTGATGTGCAGACATGGATACATTAGTTTGCCAAGTTTGCTGAGTTATTCCACATATTGAGGGAGGAAAAGTGGATGGCTGCACGCTAGAATATGTCCTTAATAGATACGCGAAGTTGTAGCGCTGTGTCTTTTATACAGCGAAAACATTTTGTGCCACAAACTTTTAATGTTTTCATTTTCCTATGTTTTACACATGTCAAGGTGGAAGGGCTTCAAGGGCTCTACACAACAATAGAAGCAATATTGCAGAAAAAAACTCGTCTTGTATTTTTAGGAACCATAGGGACTATAAATTATGTATAAATGAGCAAAGTCGGAGCTGGTTGAAAAATCGACAAAAACTGTCCCCCGGAACAGCGTGTGACCTTGATTACTCTTATTGTTAGTTCGCCTAAGTAGTTTTATTTTGCATACATATGCATATATAATTTACATTATACAACTAAACGGGCTTTCTTGTTATATACATTATAACATTATGTTATACATTAACGTTACGTTACGTTAACATTACGTTATACATTAACTACATTATACAACTAAAGAGGCTTCTGTCTGTTGTACCTGGTAGACCGTCTGAGAACAGGAGCATGTTGGACAGGGGGATGTGGGATCCCGGCCGCTACGCCTCCAGCGACAGGGGCCAGGTTTGGTAAGGGTACCGCTAACCAGGAGTTCCCCACCTCCCGCTGCTGACCCGATCTATCAGGACCAAGTATTTGATTTAAATGACGTCGTACAATCTTGCTGCCAACAAGAACTTCATATGAAACAGGAGAAGACTTTTGCATAACTTTTCCTTGAATCCAGGTAGTTTTGTTCGGATTTGAGAAGTCTTTTACCCATACCCTTTGCCCTGGGAAGAAACTCCTTTGTATATTTTTTCCATCCCCATAGGCTTCGGATTGTTCCTTGCTTGAGGATTTTGGAATGGCCAAGTCCAATCTTGTTTTCAGTCTGCGATTTTGTAAGAGTTCCGCCGACGTTTTCCCTTGATTTGGAATTGGCGTTGTTCTATATGACAGCAAGAATGCTTGCAATTTCCTTGAAAACCGCTCTTCGGTTACGTCGTTGATTTTCTTCATGGCCTGCTTGAATGTTCTAACAAATCTTTCGGCTAACCCATTTGTTTGTGGGTGATAAGGACTAGCAAAGATTTGTTGCACTCTGCCATGGTTTAAAAACTTCGCGAATTCGTACGAATGGAATAGCGGCCCATTATCGGAGACGACCTGATCAGGAAGACCAAACTGGGCAAATAACGGGATGAGTGCTTTGACAGTAGATCTGGCCGACGTACTTGGCACCTGAACAACTTCCGGCCACTTTGAGAAGCTGTCGACTACAATCAGAAACAGCTTTCCTTTAAACGGACCTGCAAAGTCAACATGAATTCTTTTCCATGGACCATCAGTCGAGTTCCAAGGTTGAAGCGGTGCAGCTGGCGGATTCGGTCTATGTTGTTGGCAACTAGCACAGCTTCCGACGTGCTCTTCAATGTCCTTATTCATAGCAGGCCACCATACATAACTTCGGGCTGACAGTTTCGTTCTGACAATGCCACTATGACTGTCGTGCAATTCAGCTAGTATGGTGCTTCGGAGAACCTTCGGAATGACTACTCTATTCCCTTTCATCAAGCAGCCATTCACAATTGAGTAGTCGTTTTTGTGGTTGTAAAAGGATTGCTCCTCCATAGAAAGTTTTGAACGTCTTGGCCATCTTTGCTGAGCATATTCCAGGATCTTGCCCAAACAACTATCATTTTCTGTTTCTCTCTTTATATCTCTTTCTGTAACTGGGAGCTGTGCTTCGTTAACCACTCTTGTGAAAATCTGAAGTATTCTTCTTTCATCCATTTCTGAATTCGTTTCCATTTCTGTGCCAGGGAGTCGAGAGAGGAAATCGGCGTTAGCATGATCTTCTGATTTCTTATATTTGATACAGTAAGTGTAACCCATCAGTAGTAATGCCCATCGTTGTAATCGTGCCACGGCAATATTAGAAATTCCTTGTTTTGGACCAAAGATTGTCGTAAGAGGCTTATGATCAGTGAGCAATTCGAATCTTCTTCCAAATAGAAATTGATGAAATTTCTTCACCCCATAAACAATGGCCAATGCTTCTCTTTCTATTTGGGAGTAATTACGTTCGCTGTCGCCCAATTTCCTTGAAGCATAAGCCACTGGTCTTTCGGAACCATCAGGGCAAACATGGGACATCACTGCTCCAATTCCAATAGAGGAAGCATCACAAGCTAAACGAACTGGCAATTGATCATCGAAATGGGTGAGAACTGGCAAGGATGTCAAAGTTTCTTTCAGTTTTCTGAAACTTTGAATACGGACATCTTCCCATCTCCATTCTTTCTCTTTCTTCAGTAAATCGCATAGAGGACCAATCAAAGTTGATAAATTATCAATGAATCTGTTGTAGTACTGCACAGCTCCTAGGAAAGATCGTAGTTCTTTTGCGTTCATAGGTTGTGGCATGTTTACCACAGCTTCCAGCTTTGATGGGGCTGGTGATATTCCTTTTTCTGTCACAATAAAGCCCAAGTACTTTATACTTTTCTGCAAAAACTTGCATTTATTTAGTCGTAAGCGTACCCCGTAATCGCTGAGACGTTGGAGAACTTCCGCCAAATTCTTTAGGTGTTCTTCTTCCGACGCTCCTTTGATCACAATGTCATCAAGGTATACTGTCACACCCGGCAAGTTAGTCAAAATTTGTTCCATTGTCCGCTGATAAATAGCTGGCGCGGAGCTGACGCCGAATGGAAGTCGTTTGTATTTATAGAGACCTTTGTGGGTATTAACTACTATGTACTTCTGTGAATCCTCGGATAGCTCCATCTGAAGATATGCATCTCGAAGATCAAGGTTGGAAAAGTAGGCGCCACCCTTCAGAGCAGCTAGAATTTCTTCTGTCCTTGGTAAAGGATGTTTGTCGACATCGAGCTGTGGGTTGATGGTTAATCGTAAGTCGCCACATATACGGACTTCTCCAGATGGTTTCAAAACTGGTACGATCGGGGCAGCCCATTCTGAGGTATTGACTTTTTCTATTACTCCCATTTGTTCTAGACGCGTCAGATCAGCTTCTATTTTATCCTTCAGAGCGAATGGCACGGGTCTTGCTCTTAAAAACTTCGGTTTGGCATCTTCTTTGACATGTAATTGGGCTTTTATTCCTTTGATCTTTCCTAACTCGTCGTTAAATAATTCAATAAAGTAACTTTATATCCAACATAGAACTTAGTCCCGGATCAAAAACACCTCCATTTAAATCTTTTAAAGAGCCTTCATACATATCAATTTTTTGAATCAATTGTATACACACAACAGATGTGGAACAGTCATTATTTAATTCAACTTGGAATGTTCGAGTAGGACCGCAATCTGACTGGACTGACGAGCTGACTGGACCACACTTTTAGTACCTAAAATACGTATCGGCTAAAAACAAGTCTTCAAAGGTTGACAGCAGAAGCTGAAGTGAACCTTTTGCAGCTTTCAGCTATTTCCAGTATGGTGAATTTCTAATCCAAGTAGCAAAGCTACGCATTGTATATGAAAAAGCGCAACTTCGAAAACTACCACATTAATTTCTTTTACATAACTTGCCTTCGCCTCCACAAAACCTTTGACTTTTAGATATGCAAAAGCTTTGAGGAACTCACTGGGGATTAGTAACATTCAAGGTATATTAGACTAGAAGCTTCATGACGTTCTACCATCCTTTAACATTTCTGTAAAGCTACTGTAATTAACCCTATTTATATGCACAGGTTCTAACGTTTGACAGTGGGATGTGAATCAATTTCCTGGCTAGACCCTGTGAAACCGGTGTGCAATGGAGTTTCAGCTGAACCAAACCCTAAACTCATCGACTGAGATCATTTATGTTGAAACTTGCGGGTCTACAACCTGTGATTCTATTCGCCTTACACTGATTAGTAGTCTATTCCTGTTAAACAGTATTGGACTATGCTCAAGTGGTCTTCTGTTAACAGTGTTAAAATCCACTAAAACTGTAGATGGAAACGTCCGATTACTCCTACGTCATGCTACCGTTGCCATAACGCTACGTCAAAGCTATGGCGTGCTGAAGACAGGATTTTATCTGTTTGAACGAATTACCGACGTACGTTTGCTAGCCTTCACAGAAGAAGCTTGTTTTACGGTTGAGCTGCTAACCAATATACCTACGGTTGTGATAATCGTCTGTTCGGTTACCCTGATTCTTGAACGCTGCTATTCTGTTTGCTCTTTAGTTCAGACTGACAACACTAATCCAAAGCTAAAATGTAGTCTTGCCATTGTGTGGACATTGGTTACTGTAGGAGTTACGGGAGTCATTTGCACTTCATATCAGCACGTCCCAATTGTTCCTTTATATTGCAGTCTGCTAACGTTGGCCGGATTCGGTCTCACACCAATTGTAGTTGGAGCTGTTGCTGTTTCTCTCATAGCTGAGACTGCATGTACTTGGCTGACTTTATATCTTAGAAGACATTGTAATCACAAGCTAGCTCAATTTGCTATGAATAAAACGCAGCTAAATCTGAAAGGAAGAATCTTATTGAGGTATGTAAATAAATGATGTACTGTAGACAGTTATCTTTGATGAATAATGTTAGCAAATGTTTCATGCGGGCTTACTCAAAATTGTATACATTGTCAAGTGATTTTGCGCGGAGGCTAAATTGTGACTATAATTAGTGGTCTTCAGTAATCACTAGAATGGACCAAAAATTAGAGTTTAAAGACAAAATAAGTGGGAAAAGTCAGTGTTCAGCACAGTAAGTCAATCTTAATTAGTGACCGTACTTGAGAATTATTCAAATGAGTGATCGAATACGCCGGCATTCAAATACATTCAACCTCCTACAAAATTATAATTATTCGTTAAAATCCCCAAAATAATTGCTACGTTGCAATATTCCACTGAATGTTTGTTTTTTCGAGAGTTGGCACATTTCTTGCGATAGTTTGTAAACTTTAACTGCCAGCAATGCTTTTCTTTGCTGTCAAAGCTGTCAACTGGCAAAAATGCAAGAACTTCCTGCTGCAATTTTATTCTGTTTTATTTCAGACGGAGTATCGACTTATTCAATTCTTTGGTTCCATCACTGATTACCCACTTCATAATATATATGTTCATGTTATCCTATGTTCTAACACAGGAGTTGGCTTTTGGAAACACTCTATACAGTAACACCTGGGTGGCTCATGTAGCGGTGTTGTTTCAAAATGCCGACGCTGTTCATCATTTTCTATTTGCCTACTTTTCTTTGCGTCGAGTTGCTGCTTTCAGATCACAGGTAGTTGAAATGATTGGAGGCCTGTCTCCGTTTTATGGAGCTCCATTCATTCCTTCAGCCGCAGAGGAAGCTGCTTTAAGATTGGACAGACTCCGCAACCAATGGAGATCCTCATTTGAACGACAACGAAGATTAAGAGTTTAAAGTATATACATTACTTGTTCTGGAAACAATAATTTATATTATTTTATGTTTTATGTACGTCTTCAAATTTAAGCCTAAAAGGTTCTCAAAATACATCCTAACAAACGAGATAAAAGTAACATGTGGGCCCATAAAAGGCTCATTATCTCGCCGATGAAAAATATAATACGCAATGCTGTTTCGTAGGATAGATTACAGATAAATTAATATTGACAGCTTGTAAGATAAATCAATGTGTGTACTGCCATGTTAGACTCTAGTTTTACGAGTAGGCTAGTATGTTCCTCCAACGGTGTACTCACTATCCGCTTCCTTATACATAACGATTTCATTTATACTCACTTTACAATAGTAGTTATGAGCAAATTAAATGACTACTAGAAACGCATAACACGAGAACTTGAACGGGATGGCTGCTCAAAGTATCGCAGAAATCAGTAAACTCTACCTGTTCGACGTATATTCCTTTAAGCTCCATCGTCAATAGCACAATAACAATTACAACAAGGACAAAGACGATTACGACTAAGGACTAGGCCTCCACGCTCGCCAGTGGTTACCTGGAAACAGAAAGAATGACTTTTAACATGCCTACAAGCGATGCCTTACAAGTATGACTGTTATTTGACTTTAGTAATGCATTGAATCAACCTTACTAACGCTTAATTTTCCGTAGATATGCATAGCTCACAGTATCTAGAAAGAGCTCAGGACTAGTGTTTGAGGCCGGCCGGGGTTTCACCGGCCGGCCGCCGGCCGGCTGCCGGCCGGCCGATCGCCGGCCGGCCCGGCCGAGCCCATCGGCCGGCCGGCCGGTGAGCCGGCCGGCCGGTGAGCCGGCCGGCCGGCCGGCGGCCGGGGAGTCCGTAGGCCGGCCGGTGGCCGGCCGGCCGGCTACCGGCCTAGAGCAGTTTGCAGTGCAGTTATTATAACTGCTAAGATATTTATTCTCGGACGTTATCTTGAAAAAATAGCACAGCATAGCATAGAAAATTAGCATAAGTAGATTTTGAGTTCATTTTAAGCTTAGTTTCTCTATTTTGTAAATTTTTGATTGGTGCTTTGTATCCCAGCCGGCGGCCGGCCGGCCGGCCGGTCGGCCGTTTGCCGGCCGGCCTCACCGGCCGCCGGCCGGCGAGCTAAAGTCGTCGGCCGGCGGCCGGCCGCCGGCCGGCATAGGCCGGCCGGCCTCAAACACTACTCAGGACTACCTAAATCCAGTCCAATAAAAACCCAGCCAGTCTACCGAAACCACTACATTATTAAAACCCAACATAGAGAAAATATCAGTCAATAATGAGACCACATTCAATATGTTGTAGCAAACTGCTCATTTTGGCAAATGTGCACAGTCGCCAGTCATTTTGGACACACCGCTTTCTCCAGCGGAAGGCTATGCAAACTGTTTTAGAAAGCGCGCAAGTAGTATAGTAGGGGCATTTCATGCCTCAATCCCAATCCCAAATTGTCCCTCCCACTCCCTCCCGCCCCAAGTTTTCTAGTTTATGCACTGTGGTCAATTCTGCTTGTTTTTTCCTTCCTTACTCGGTACCCCCACTACCGCCAGTACTCCCAGTACCTCCAGTACCTCCTGTACCCCCAGTACTACCTGTACCCCCTGTACCCCCTGTACCCCCAGCACCCCCAATACCATACCCCCTGCACCCCTAGTACTCCCTGCACTCCCTGTACCCCAAGTACCCACAGTACCTCCTGTACCCCCAGTACCTCTAGAACCCCCAGTACCCCTGTAACGCAAGAGGCTGATTAACGGTCAACCTTTTCTTCATTCCAATTATTACGAAACCATTCTACTTAGCTACTAACTGGCTTGCTAGTCAGCAAGCATTCCTCCACGTGTCATGTAGCTCCACCTATAGGCTAGGTTTGGATTGGATGGGGACCCCCCCTTGGAGCTCTCTCCTGTACAGTTTCTCCCCCTGTACGTATTCAGTGGGCCTGTATATTGGTACGTTAGCGGGGCTTCGCCCATAATATATTATTTGGTGCGTCTGTGTAGTTTATTTCTATTATAACTGTACGTATTTGTTGGTCTTCGGCCCCCCTAAATTCTACTAGTTATTTCTATATTTGTTCTCTCTATAATTATTGTTGTTACTTATTAAATATCTCCACTAGTTGTGTGTACTTTTGGGTAGGTCATACTGAGCTCCTAAGTTAGTTTAGTGTTATTTCTGAGGTGAGCGGGTGTCACCCACTCACTAGGGCTATTTATTTGGCGAGGCTTCCCCGGCCGGCTCCTGCGCGGTTGGTGTGTTATTCACTTGTGCCACGGTCTCCTCGCTTGAGTTGCTCTCGCGGGGTAACGGTACTTTTGTGTTAGGTTAGTTTCACTCTGGTACCGCTACATAAGGCTGCCAGGAGCTCAGGGTGTCAAAATTTGGCCTTGCGGTTTGAACCCCTTCGCTTGTGTCTTTTTACGTTCGTCGTAATTCTACCTGACCAGCCGCTACCTTAGGCTGCCAGGTGCTCAGGGTTCTAACCTCGACCTTCGGTTTTCGTAGCCTTCGCAGTTTCCATTTTTTTCTACGCACGTATTTTTACCCCCCTCCCCCCCTAGGGTCAAACCTTTTAAAAAATTTTCTCTAGGTGGTTGTCTGTCTATATACGCATAATTGTGTATCCGTGTGGGTTTGACCCAATACCAATTTTAGGCTACAAATAATTTTTATATCTGGGGTGAGCTAGTTTAGGGCATTTTTCTCGGGATTTGAAATAGGAAATAACATCAAATTTTTTGTAGTGTCAAAAATAACATAATTTTCGTTAATTTGTCATTTTATTGCGATACCTGGTATTTTGTCCTGTGTAATTGTGATATTTTGTCAAATTATATTTGTATAACCCCTCTATTTTAGGCTATTTTTGCATAACCCTCTTATTTTCAGGTCTCGAGTGAGTCTGCTCTATTTAGCAATTGTATTGTGATTTTTGTAGCCGGTATCGCATTAATTTTCATTATACGTATATAACTTGTGTTTTTGTGGGGTACCTAGAGGTAAATCCGTTTGTATTTTTGCTCTTGAATATTTTTTCAGCACTTTTAGTCAAACGGGTTTCACCCAAGAATTTTGAAAAATGGGTTCTGTACGTATGTCCGAAAGATTGAAGGCTAAGAAGGAAAGGAATCAACCGTACCAAAATCCAAGTTGCTGTAGAGAATATGCCGGTGGGACCATGTGAGGCTTGCATCGAGCGGGCCGTCCACTTCGGGTGTTCGGGACTCGGCTCTGGAATTCCCCCCTCGGGCCAGTTCGGCGTCGCAGGCGGATTTGAAGACACGAGTTGCTGGTTTGGGAGACTACAGAAGGGGCGTCGCCCGTTCTGTTGGCGGCAGTTTGTCCGGTTCTGTGGAAGATTTAGAGGATATTGGTCCTTTGACGGCTGTCACTTCGCAGGAATCCGTCTATGTTTCGGCAGCTTCGCGCATGGAGTCTCTGCAAAATGATTCTGCCGACCCCCCTCGCGGTGCAACCGCTCGGGCCAGGTCCTTCATTGACCAAACGGTAAGAAACCTGGACTGGAACATGTCTGGCCAGCAACAGAGCGGCTCTCCCCAAAGTTTTGGGCCGAGTCCCGGGGACCAGACGATACGTGGTCGGGATGAGTTCATGGGGCCGGGTCCGACCCGACCCCATGCAACTCCCGTCGCGAATTTGGTGCACCCCGTGGCTTCGGCTTCGCCGGACCAACCCTCTGTGTCGGGAATTTATGGTGCTGCTTCGCAGAATTTCGGGTTGTTGGACTTGGACCTCGACCAGCAATTTAGTTTGGGGACCGCAGTATTGGCCAATTTGGCGTTAGAGCCGATATCTGACGGAAGATTATCTTGGGATCCCGCGTTAACGACAAATTATGGAGATATGAGCCAATTCGCGATTCAGTCGCTTCATTCACTCACCGAGATTTTCTGCTAACGAACCAACGAAATGAAAACTCATTCATGTTGCGAATGAGTGCGACTGTGCTGAATAGCACAGTGTTAAGATCGGACCAGTTATCTTCACCGGCAAATTTTTCATCGCCGCTGTCGCATCGGCCTAACCTTAGGCTGCCTCGGTTCGCGGTGCGCGAGCCGGAAATCGAGTTCGCACCGGTGGCCGAAATCTCTTACCTGTCGTTCGGGAACTCCGTGACACCGGTTCCTCGGACTTTTCCGGGCCGATTGGTCGGCCTTTATCGCCAGGTGGTCGAGCGGCGTCGTCGGCTCGACCCCAGATTCCGCCTGTCCCGATCCTGGGGAATGTCAATGTGCTTCAACTGACACCAGAAACCGTCCATGTTCTTCATGATTACTTGAAATGGTTCAAGTCAATCTCGAAGTTCAAGGGGCGAAAAGGTGGCATCCAGCTGTCGACGTGGCCTCGCATGTTTGAGAACACTTGGTCGGCGAGCTTGGCCCCAGCAGAGCTGAAGAAGGCCATTCTTTGGTATCTGCTGGAAGATAATGTCAAACAAGATTCCGAGGATCACACCCTCGAGACCTATGAAGATTTGGAGGCAGGTTTGAAGCAGCTTTATGAGCCTGTCGCCAAAACATCCGATCAGTATGCTCGAGAGTTCTTCGAGCGGGCGCAGAAAGCGTCCGAAACGTCCCATGAGTACCTCAATGAGTTGAGGACGCTCGCCTCGCGCGTGTCGAGCCGAGAGTTCGCGAATTGAAGGTTGTAGGTTGCACGACGCGTGGTCTAAAACCTTCGATTCGGGCGAAAGTGGCAAGTTCATTCGCTGACGCGACCTACTGGGCTTATGATCGGCCGAATGACATATTTATGCGAGCGTTACGTGTACTGTACTCGGTTGAAGAGGGCGACAGCTAGTCAAAGCCGATGGAATCTGCGATGGCGGTCGGCGATCGGCCTCGGACAGCGTCTGTGGACCCTGAATGTCCCGACTATGTACGTGACTTGCTGCGACAATTGCAGGATATTAGGAACTCGATTACCCAAGGACAGGCTCAGGCCTTCCGACAGAGGTCCTTGGATCATGAAATTGCGGCAGCCTGCGAAATTTTGAACGACCCCAGTTTGGAAGACATGGACGAAGAAGATGATTGCTACCTGGTTGAGCAACAGGGAGCGGCTTCTGGCTCGGCCAAAGCCGGTGGAAATCTCGCTAAGTCCATGCACTGTGCCTATTGTGCGGAGCCTGGGCATAAGTGGTTGAGTTGTCCGGTGTATGTGAAGGCTGTGCGGTTCTGAGGTGATGACCCTCGCCAACAACAGATGTTGGCGAGCAAGTTATTCGGTAGCTTGCTCATGACGATTGCGACAGCTAAAACTGGAAACACTCAATCTGCCGCTGATGGAAGAACCTACCGATGAGGTGGCCGAAGTGGTAGTCACAATTATGGAAGGCGCGGTGGTCAACAAAGAGGTGGTGTCAATTAGGTGTCTGATGCCGGTGGTGGAAGTAACTCGGCCGGCAACCGACAACAATCATCTTGCAATTCGGCAAACGAATAACTCCATAAGGTCACCTTGTAGCTAAAGTATAGGTTAACAACACAGCAGGTTAATCGACGTAAACACAGAAAAGTGCAAAGGGTCAGAGAAAATGAACGAACGCACACAAAAACCATTTACATTTGACTGAAATGATTGCAGGAAATCAGGGATGCATCCAACAGACCAGCCAATGCGACTACAATGATGACATCTAGAATGACTTTGGTTAGCTGTTGAGTTAGCAAAAATCTTGCCTAGTATTCTGCTTTTTCTGAATTAAATATTTCAAAATAGGAAGAGAACTTTAGAATTTAAACATCTCACATAGTGACCAGGACTGCTGATAGCTAATAAGACGGTGATTGCTTTTTAATATAGAGCGTCGGGAATTTCAACAAGACTTAAAAACAAAATCCGTACAATAATTATCATTCACATTCAACTATTGTTCAGACAATAAATTTACCCCTAAATAAATCACAGATTACAAGATAGTCGGTATACTTTAACCTACGGATGGGACGTAGCGTCATCGCATTTACACAAGCTCATGAATGCTTTAGTTGACTGTGGTAGAAGGTAAGATTCCTCCTATTATGCAACTCGAAACAGTAGATAAAATAGGTCTGACGCTATTGTGAAGTATTCCTTGAGTTAAAAATAAACTGCCTATGTGTTACTGAATAAATGTTAACTTGACTATTTATTCAGGTTCTAGGTCGTTAGTGTATGCCTATAGATTCTCCACTCGTGCCTATCTATGAAATCCTAAATTAAACACCGATACTTTAATCTAAATATTGCAAAGCAGGTTCACACGTTTCCAGAAGAAATTACCAAATTATATATCGCATACAACAAATAGCACCGATTAATCGTACAAAATCAACAAAATAGAATACGTCTCAGCTGCCACAGAGATATGAAAAAGCCACACCCGACCAACAACAATACTTAACCAACTTCGAAATCCCAACTAGTGACTCCATACTGACAAACTGCTTAATTAGCTAAGTTAGAATTTACTTCCCCGTTTACTTTGAACTTCCACGAAAATATGTGAAACTGAAGGGATATTTCACAATAGTGCTTTAAGCGAAAACGACTGGGTTGAGGCACTAAGTTATAAAAAATCTCATAACACAGGATCAGCGAACCAGTTATTCTCACAAGATTTCATATTTTTAATTTGAGTAAGCTTTCTCAGAAGTGAACAATTTTTGTAATCTCACATCCACCCACTTCTCACAATCTGGAGCATTGCAATTAGTGTTGTAATATGTGATCCGAAGAGTAACAGTTGTTAAAAGCTGAGTTAA
This sequence comes from Trissonchulus latispiculum, assembly GCA_030248195.1. NCBI lineage: Eukaryota > Metazoa > Nematoda > Enoplea > Enoplida > Ironidae > Trissonchulus > Trissonchulus latispiculum. The sequence goes on along the minus strand of JASAND010028931.1, from coordinate 22,023 downwards.
GATCCGCGACTATTGAGAGTTACATAATATTGCTATACATGTGTTCGTTGCTGAATAGAAATCTGATTATCTTAGACTAGATTTCTTTATTGGCGACGAGGATGACAAATGGAGGCTTGAACTTGACGAATAAACACCAGTGGTATAGGTCAGCACAAATGGGAGCTCTTTGTACAGGTGTATCGCAGTCAAATGGGAGCTAATTAATCATACAGGTAAGGTCATTAATCATCGGGTGCAGGCGTTTTCAAGGTCATTATTGGCCAATTTTTCCCTTAGCTTGAAGCTTATCTTTGCGTCACAGTATTATAGCTTATGTTTGTACCAAAGTTTCAACAGTGGTATTTACTTTATCTACGTATTGCCTACGTATTTATGTAGCTAGTTTACCTGCCTAATTAGTGTTTATTAATTAAAGGTCTAATTAATTACCTAATGATGTACCAACTTTTTTCAAACTTTTATTTGCCTTTGGAATTTTCTGTTAATTTGCAGAGAAGGATCTTACTTTCAGCTCAGCATTCAAAAATGTAATTCTATTTTTTGAAATATTTGTCCCTATTCCCTTTAAGATATTCCTTCTCTTGTCTTCAACTGAATTTAACATCTGCCACTGTGTAACAACCTTGAGAATTCCATTAGGAAGGAAGGCATGTAATAAACACTTAAAGGGAGAGAAGATACTTCACGATTATAACATTGATTGTAAAGACAAATAAGTTGACATAAAATTTAAAGACGAGCTTAGTAATAATCACCGTTTTTTCCTTCCTACCTATTGTGATCATGTCTTCACCACAATAAGGATCCAAGTTTCTCTGAACAAACTTTTCCTGCTACCTGATTGCCCCAAATTTTTTCTTCATTAGTTGGCGTATTGCGTGATCATATCTTTAACACACTGAGGATTTAAACCTGTCACTACTTTTTCTCTCCCTAGCTGCCTACCAGTGTTATCATATCTTTAGCATACTGAGGACACAAGCCTGTCACTACCTTTTCTCTCCCTGCTTGTTTAAAATGTTCTCCCTATTAGCTGCTTTTTAGTGTTATCCTATGTTTAGCATACTGAGGACACAAACCTGTCAAGTCTTTCGCCCTTGCCTTCTAGTGCTATCATATCTTTAGCATACTGAGGACTCAAACCAGTCTCTACTTTTTCTCTCCGTTTTAGCTGCCTTCTAGCGTTATCATATCTTCATCATACTGAGGACTTAACCTGTCTCCCAAAGCTTACTTTTACCAATTCGCCTTATCTGTTTGAAGTTTGAAGTTTGCACCTGTCTCAATGAAATTAAAGACGTTAACAAGGGTTAATAAACATTGGTTGAAAATGAAAATATCATGTCTCAAATTACGTAATATTGGCAAGACTTATCACTTTAATCTTTGTGTCAACGTAAAGAGCAAACAATAAACCAACTTCGGTCATCTGTTAGTAATTATTTGTCGACTAGTTTGTTAGTAATAATTTATTAAAGTTAACTGTGAAAATTGGCTCAAAATGTGTGATTATAATTTCATGTCTCAAAATTACGCAAGATTGTTGACACATATTGGGTTAATTATGGTGCCTGTGTAATAAAGTAATCATGAACTAACTTCGGTCACCTGTTGATAATTATAGGTTAACTAATTAGTTGATAATAATTAATTAAAGGTGACTCGGAAAATTTGTGTGTAATGAATATGACAATAATTACGTGAAATTGGGAATAGGCTAAAGGTACCTGCTTAAAGAAAAAGAGTATGCAACTTTTGTTCAATAATTAACTACTAACTAAAGTCTGACCAAAAAATCTTGGAACCGAACTGTGAGCGCCTGTCCTGAGTTAACCTTTGAAATTAGTCTATATAAAGTATATATTTTTAGAAACCTCGGGAGGAGGAGAATCGGGTAAAACCATTATATCCGGTCTATATCCGGTTACCGGATACCAAATCGATAAAAACGTTTCAGATTCGGAAAGAGAATGCTAATTAATTCATGCTCTAGTACATAGTTCCTTGGCCCAAGACATTTCCGAAAATCGGGTCACATCCGGTCCATGTCCGGTAACCGGATGGCTAGGTCACAAAAAGTGCACAGCAAGCTGGGAAGGACGTATAGTTTCGCTGATTGAATTTTTGAATTCCCCAGGGTCGAAATTAGTCTGTATGCGAAATTTTGTCCGATTTGGACCAAACTTGCGTGATCTGTGGCCATATCCGGTGCGAAAAAAACCGGAAAAATCGGTTTTTCCGGTCTGGTGCTCAGAATCGCGGATAAAAAATGTTGGTTTTTGGCCCAATGAATATTTGGGAGACTACTTTCATTTTACCGGTGTCAAAGTAATCGAATATCCGGTCGATTTCCGGTTCTGAGCTTAGAAATTTGAAAATTCATGGGCTATTGTCTGGAAGTCCGGTTGGTTGGTTGGTCTGGAAGTCTACTTATTTCATTAAAATGATATTTTCTCTATCCCTAACAAGCATCAACCTCAAATTACTACATATCTGCTGTAATTTTTGAATGATAACGTATTAAAAAATTCTCAAAAATAAGCTATATTGCGTGCGACAAAGCTAAGCGTATGGGATCATATCTCATATCCGGTTTAACAATTAGACGAAATAAGCAAAATCAGCACATTTTTAAAACGCTATCATTCAAAAATTACAGCAGATATGAAGTAATTTGAGGTGGATGTTTGTTAGGGATAGACAAAATATCATTTTAATGAAATAATTTGACTTCCGGACCAACCGGATACCGAGATCATACATCATGGAAACAAGATACGATGGAGTGTTTGATCTCCTACTGCGACTAAAGCGGAGTAAAGATATAATACCCCTGCTCCACGAGGCCTTGATCGAATCGAAGCAGTACAATCTAGCCAAACTATTCGAAGGAGGAACGAATCAGAAGGGAGTCATGTGGAAGATTTACACAAAGAGCAAATATTTGCTAAGAGAAAGCCGGGACACCTTCCCTACGGTACAAGCAGCGAGACTGGACGCAGCGGTGACCCTTGGACCCTTGAGATGCGACAACCGTGACGTAGTATTCATCGAATGGATTGGAAATTCTGTGGTGAAACAATGGAATGTGCCGGAATGGTTCGTATCCCCATGGAATCACCAGGAATGCAAAGACCACTAACAATTGCATAACACCATTGACTATTATTATTACTATTATTGCATATTGCATAACACTGTAAGCTATTATTATTGAATAACAGTGTAGTATTGTATTGCATAATCACTGTAAACCATTGTATAATGTACAGTAAACGAAATGTTATAGATAGCATTAGTTGCACTGTTGGTATAAAGTATAAGGTAGGCAGTTAGCCATGAAAAACGGATTTCTGAGCATTTCTACTTCTAGCCTGTCTAGCATATTGTAGATAGGTTGAATACTCTGCGATATCTTTTGTATTCACGTAGGTCCCTCATCTTATCCCTGACTGCATCTATTTCGTAGATATGAGGTCTTGGTGGTAGTCCGCATTCACGTCTGATCAAGTGTTCGTCCGTGACATAGCGTACTGTATGCTTTGCGAGACACCTCCTCAATGGCAGTACGTTGGTCAGGGCATTATGAGCTTGTCCAGGTCTTACTGCCTATAACCACGACTGCAACATAATGACCCGTAATCTCTACGTGAACAGGTGGACTTTGTCGCAGGGCCTTTTGTAACAGTTCATTCAACAGGCTTCGGGCCGACATGATGCACTAAGCTTAAACCTTATCACCTTCTTATTAACTAAAGACCTTGCATCTGATAGGGCAGGTCCGCGGGCCGGTGGCGGGCCGGGCCACGTGGGCCGGCCCGGGGCCGCAAATTTCTACGGGCCGAACAGTCCAACGTCGCACAAAACGGCCCGAACTGTTAGGTAATTGATTTCAACCTGTTTTACGTCAAATTTCAACTTATTTTACGGCTATTTTTATTTCTTCCATTTTTCATAGCAATAACAAGTGGCCACTGGTAAGCCGATTACGTGTTTCGTAAATATTACACTGTTATCCAGAATTCCACACATTATCCATATAGAAATCCAAGCTGTCGCTCCTACTCCACTCTTAACTTTATGTTATAATTCCGATTCAATTATTTTTCATAGATGCTGCCCTACCTTTTCTGAAGCTTTTCACTTCCTCAAACTAAACGTATCTTGTGTTACGTTTGTCCACGTGCTTGATTTTGACATAAAGGTCTAATTTACATGACCAATAGCAGGGAATGAGCTAACCAAATTTCATTTGGTTTGTCTAACACGGTTTTGGATGTTGGTTACGTTTCAAATTAGCAATTACAATCGCAAGCAAGAGCACTGCGTCTTAAACTGCGAACGATACTTCCTTACATCAATACCAACACCATCAAACCTAATTATATAAGCGAATGTTTTCATTCCAGTTGTTTTGCTACTACTGTTCATATATAAAAAGCTTCTACACTCCACTTCTGCTCCAGTGCCGATAGTACTAGGACAAAAACTGGATATGCGTCAAGGAGGGCCATGGTTTGGAAGCTAGAGAGCATAATTACACAAACACTGTAAAAAGCCAGGTTTTGTGTACACGTACACCTACACGTACACGTATCAGTGTACACCTACATTTTTCTAATATAACATCCTAAAATATCTTAGCACTCATAATACCTGCTCTGGACGAGCGGGGTCGTCGACGAGGTACGCATCTAAGGTCATTGCGGTACCGAAAGCTGATCGGGAGATGATCCTAGATGAGGTTGGTCTAGGTCTTATGGTTGGTGACCACCGCAACCATATGGCCGACTCTGCGAGCCTGGCCTCACGTTACCGCTGGTCAACTATGGCTCAGGATCTCGCCTTTAACTGTGCACGTGCGTGCGCCACATCCAACCCTGGGTCTGTACGTCCACAGACTGGGTTGTAGAACGAACTCCGAGTGCATCGTCCCCTATATCTGGTCAATTTGGACGTCCGGCCATGCGCGAAGAACTCCACGACTGTGGTAGTGCTTGCATTCGGCTACCGTGGATCTCTTCAACCGGTGCCGAGGCATGTGCCTTGAAGCAGTGGAAATGGTCGCCAATGACTTTCAATGGATGTGTGATTCGTGGCGCCAACTCTCATGCTGCAATGGACCATGGAACATGTTTCCTGCTGAAGTTGTTGATGGCACTTGGCAATGTTGGTAGATTGAAGCATGCCTGGAGTCTTCTACCAAGAAGATACGGAATCGGATCCATTCCCAGTCAGGCATGGTTGGGCATGCGTAAGGTTACAGGGGTTACCCCCTCGGGCCAATGCCACAAATTCCAGTGGAAGCACGAAGATTCATACTGGATTGCAAGACACCTGAAGAAGAAGTAGACTTCAAGAACCAGAAACTGGTCCTCAGCAGAAGCCACAGATTCTCCACAGTGAAGCAATGAAGTAATATCTTGAGTGGCCAATCAAGGTATCTTCATTTCCAGAAATGTTATCCATCAGGTAATTGGGTTTTGCGCACATCCAGCTTACCTGATCAATTCATTGCGGATTACCAGTTCTGAGTTTCAAGTCAATTTTCTGTATTTTTCAGCTTAGCCTGAGTAGATTAGCCCAACACTGTGCCTTATTGCGGCAATTACTTGCCATCTTATGCCATGTCAATCAGCAAGCAGCAGCGACAATTGTCTGGAGCCGGTCAACCTGGTCAACCACCAGTGGATTTGAAGAGTCTTTCCATTTTTTTCCGCCAACAGGTGGTTACGTAATTGTGGATCAGGAGCTGACTTATCCAAACGCCGTTTGGGGCTTCAGCCAAGACACTCGGATGTCGTTTTCTCTTTTCATCGCGCCTCCAAATCCTTCCAGTCTTGGTTCCGTGACTACGTTTTCTGGACTGTCTCAGACGTCTAGCGGTCCGCTTTACAGCGTTGTGACCAATGCCAACCGTGCAGTGGCGGCGGTAGCACGGCCGCTTCAATCCCACATGCGGCCAGTTGCCCAAACTCCTCCGTCATCGGGAATTCCCCCACATCCTGTGGTCTTCCCGATCTCTCTGGCTGGAGCAGTTTCAGAGGCTGAAAGGTTTACACCACCAAGCCAATGACGGAACTGAGCCGGACCGGCAGAGCTCGACCCCTCCATCAGGTCAATTGGACATTGGTCAGCGGTCTCGGCCATTGCCGGCAGCGGCTGGGACGTCATCTACGGGGACAATTTCTACACCTCATGGAGCTGCTAGGCCAGAGTCACATCAGAAACCTCCAACGGTGACTGCTACTGGAATCGTATTGGTAGGTCCGCTGGAAACTTTACGTCAAAGCTTCGGAAGGTTGCGTCGACCCTTCTGTAGCTCACCTTCGGTCCTTTACAGAGAGCTCCAGCGGAAGCTCCTGTTTAACAACAGTCCACCACAAATGAAGAGACCTTCGGCATGGGCTCAGCACGAACTGTCTCAAACCACCTAGCAGAAGCTCAGTTCTGAGCTCGGCACCGTCAGGCGACCGCTCGCTGGTCGCACCTGACACATCATCTTTGGATTCGACAGCGTCGCCCCGTCCCTGTGGGGGCGCGGCCAGTAAGCGATTACTCGCATTGCTGCAACGGAACGACGAAGCCGTTACTAACAATGCGACTTTTGTAACTGATCTTGTTGATCGCTTTCGTTCTCCATCAACTCAGAAACCTTGTAAACGGGCGAATTAATCCGACAGGCCGACCAGGCACGTGAAACAGTCGACTGAACCTGGTCCTGCCCCTCCTGCGGCTGACGATGCAGGCTAATCCAGTTCCAAAAGCCGACCAATTTAATGGTCTAGATACCATCAATGTTTACCTCCAACGATGAATATCAACAAGAAGAACCGGCAGCCATTGAGGAGCCTGGGACCCCTGCTGAGTTTAGTCCTAAAACCCTTTACAGGGACCTGGGCCTTCTGATGACCGGATGCCTCTGGTGATCAGCGATTGGCTGATGGATTGGACCACGTCCTTGAACGATTGCCGATGGTTCGTTCCGATCATTGTTATTACCAACATCGCAGACGCTTCGAAACCAATCGATCGAGCAACAGTCAGCTGAAGCCTGCCTTCCTGTAGACCGAGCTGCGAGACTCGTCTATCTGTCTGTCACGGCGGAGGAAATTAATCGGGTGCCTTCCATAGCGAAATGACGGGGCCCGAAACGCCATACGCACGTTTCAGTCTCTTCACCAGCATGTGGCGGTTCGGTGGCATACTAGTTGGACCCGTCTACTGATGTCCGTCTTCGTCAGTCCCTCCGAACAGCAGATGGTCTCGTCTCTTCGGCTATTCTTCGTCAACACCAGCGGTCCATCTGCTCCCGCTTGTTATAACTCTGTGGTCGTCATTTATAACTTGATGGCCTTATTGACTGTCATACCTGACTTCTACCAATATTCTGGGTAACCATGATCCATCTGGTGAGCTCTATTCCATCAGTTCAGCCCACTATTTATCTTATTATGGTCAGTGACATTTTGGCTTTCACTTCAGATCATTATCCGGCTTTGCACTTACTGCAAATGATCCTTCAACCCCCAGAGACTGTTTATTTCGTCATCATCGGGACTCTTGGTGCTAGCCGATTCCGTGGGTTGTTTGGTCTAGAAAACTGATTTGTCGAGCTGGGCAAGGTGGTGGCTCAAGCGATTGGCTTTCGAGCAGCCTACCGTCGTCAAAGTCCGGATTGGCCCGAGTTACCTTGGGACCAACTGGACACCGCTCCACTCCAGGGGAATTCTTTCGGGAACTCCATCTCAGTTTGACTATCGTTGCCATCATCACGCCGGATCTGGAACTCTCTTACATCTTGAAATTTTTCCATTGATCCATGAACTGACAGGACATTTCCATCTTCAAAAAGAGCCAAATCAGCACTGACAATTTCTCCATCCCATCATTATTTCTGATCCATTGATTGGACCAATTCATCGGCTTTTAACAGCGAGCCAACTGAAAATCAAATAATAAATCTATCAACTTGAATTATATTTAATGGTGTAACTGTATTTTTGTACTGTTTTCGAACCTAGTTATTTGGTAGTTTGTCAGCCTTGATCAGTCTAATTTTGCTTAATTAAGTAGTTTTGCTTTGTTAGTTAATGTACTGCTTTATTAGTGTTCCGAATTACTCTTTTGCTAACCCTACTTTTGTCAACTGCTTTGTGTTACCTAGTGACTAATAGTTCCGTATTGTAATTTTATGTCTTTGTTATTTATATCTCTATCATTCTGTTGGCCTGGCACACATTAGTCTGGTATTCTCTTTATGGCCAAGCGTTTGGCTTGTCCCTATTTAAAATTATCTTAAATCAATCCTAAAAGTTAGTAAATACTTATGGGATTGGGGTTTGGTTATTTTCCCTTAGGACAGGTCCCTAACGGTAATAGTGGTTATAAATTACTTATATTTTTCATTTCATTCATTTTTGCACACCCATTTTCCCGTAAACCAGTGGAATGGAAAGGATACTCTTGCCCGTCTGGTTTACTCCATATCTAAGGTATGCTTACCATACCTCTTTAATTCAGGTAAATTACTTTACCACTACCGTTTGATTTACCCTCCAAAGGAGAGAATTACTTCTCTCTTGGTCCCTTGACTTCTATTTCTAACCCTACGTATTTACTCTCTTTCAGGCTATTCGCCACTATAACATTTAATTTGGTTGCTAATTCTTTCTCTGTTATTAGTCTTCGGATTAGTATATGTTAACCTTGTATATATTTGTTGTGTTGCTAACTTCCCTATTTTTGTGAGTTTTGTTACGTAGGTCAGTACCGTGTTCCGTTTTATTGTACACTCGCAGGAGCTCGTCCTGTGAACCCTGGGGAGATGTAGTGTAAGGAGTAATTATGCAAATTACCCCTGTCATTGTGATGCCTATGTGTTTACTTCCGCGTCTAGTTTCTGTTTACTTTGGCAGCTTACCTGCCTGTATTGATTGAAGATTGTCTTATGTGTTTATCAGCCATTCGCTGGCTGGTGTATTGGCGGCGCTGTATGTCTCTCTAAGCCCCGCCTACTTGGGGGTCTCCCTTCAAATCTCTTAAACACATCAGTCGTCTACTTTTCTATTTACAAAGCGGTGTTCTCTAAGGGCTCTCCGGGTTCGCCCTTATAACAGCTTACCTGTTTTGGTGGGTCCCTCCCATTTCCACCTGCTCTCCTCCTAATGGGTAACTGTACAGGTATGTTTGAATGTTTGTTCTTATGTATTGTATAACTGGGTTTGACTGTCTGTACGGGCTTACGCCCACGTATGTACGTACTGTTCATTAAAGCATTTGTCTTGTTATATTGGTAGTTAGGTTTAGCTGGTTAGCATAGGTAGGTTGGATCAACAACTACAACAATTGGCGAGGCTTCCCCTGCCTGGTTCCTGACGGCCAGGCGCGTTATCTATTGTGTGGCAGCGCCCCCGACAATTACTTGTCGGGTAGCCAGTTGGTCTACGAATCCTGATTTGGAACGGTTTACACCGGCTGCGCTACATATATCACTACGCAACAGTGTCCATTGTTTTGAAAATAGAGACGCGATCTGCATGAAGTTTTATTTCTCCTAAGATACAAGACTACATGCATCGACTGTGCTTCACTCACAGTCTCTCCTGTGAGGAAGCTATTTCTTTAATGTTAGTGATTTAACGTTTTTGTTTGATTTGCCATTTTGTTTATCCAGCACTGGCTGTAAACGTGGTAGAGTCTCACTCGGTACGAGTTCCACTCGATACTTTTCTAATTTTTCTCAAGTAGTCCCACTCGGTACTGCTGTCTAACTCGGTACGTTGGAGTCCCATTCGGTACTTTTATGTATCACTCGGTACATTTGTGCCCCACTCGGTAGTTTTGCGTTCCACTCGGTTGTTTTGCGTTCCACTCGGTACTTTTGAGGCCCACTCGGTACTATATAGTCTCTCTCGGTAATTTTACTTTTACTGTAAAAAAAGTATAATTTTCATGAGTTATTTAAGTTCCTAGATATGAACTGCGATTTAGCACTTAAACTTAAGGATTATAATGAAATCAGATTCAAAACTCAAAAGTTTTTTCAAAAATGTTTCGGTTCCCTTCTATCCCTTGGTAAAAATTTTGAAATTATAAATTTTTTGAATTTTTGAATGTATCAGCTTCGCCTATGCACCATACATGTGCTTGGGGGGAGGTGGGTTTCACCCTCTCCGGACCTGTACCTCACCTTCCCCAGAGGGGTCCCTCAGCCCCCCCCAGAATCCGGATTTTTCCGGTTTTCCGGTGGCCTTCGGCCGCCGTCTCACCCCTCCCCCAGATTCCCTTCCTGCACATGTCTGGTATGCAACCATACAAAATTTTAAAGTTATTAGTCAAAAAAACCAAAATTTAGGGCTGGGGTGACAGCGCAAAAGATCCCTCACTGCTGCAGTGTCGGAACAATTTATTTTATTACAAATTCTGGCAAATTCTAACATTAAATTTAGTCTCCTTTTGGTACCGAAAGAAACAATAAAGTACGGAGTGAAATAGTGTAAAGTACCGTGAAATACTAAAGTACAGTACAGTGAGATTCCAAAGTACCGAGTAACACTCAAAAGTACCGAGTGGGATTTAAAAGTACCGAGTGAGACTCAAAAGTGCCGAGTGGAACTCAAAAGTTCCGAATGGGAGGCTATTGTTTAAAAACTGGAAAGTACCGAGTGGGACAGAATTTTATGGCAAAAGTGCCGGGTGATACACAATCGTTAACGTAATTTCTTAATATATTCAGAATAGTACGGCATTATAGCATTTGTTTATTCTCGTATAGTGCAAAAAGTATTGCCACTGTGTGACAGAACACTGACAACATTTTGACTTTGTACCTTGTACACAAACATTAAGAATTGAAGTTTGTAAAGAAAATTGCAAAATAAAAAGCTGCAACTATACAAAGTAATAAAAAATTAACAAAGCCACACAAGGGCTCAAAAGACCACTCGTTTTAGAAAATGATCTAAAGACATTCCACAGCTGAGACATGCTCGGTTGATGATATGATATCCTAGATAATTGCAGCCTTTCAAATACAAAAACCTGTACAGCTTCTGAAGAAGTACTAATTCTTAACAATACGTAGCTCCATTGGTGACATTGTCTTTACTTGTGGTAAGGAGATTTATCTCCAGTCCCCTGTCAGTTTTTGTAGTTCCTCCACGTCTAGATGACCGAGAGAAGCCGAATCCATTGGTCCCTGTAGTTTCCGAGACGCCACAGCACCAGCGCACACAGCTACCCTTCATTCGAGCAATGGCGTTTGCAACTTCCGGGATCCGTGCACCGTAAATCATGGGATTTACAAGAGTTTTCAGGAGAATCAGGACATTACCAACGGTACTGGTTATAAAAATTTGCTCAAGAGACAGCCAATAAAGTTTAATAGGACATCCTATATCGCATACAAGCAGAAATAGTATGCTTGAAGGTATCCATCCTATGGCAAAAGTAGCTACAATCAGAATAGCCGTTTGCACTGTTCGTTGTTTCTTACGTACTGTAGCTGTGCGTGATCTGCTTTGACTTAACATCGACTGTAGTTCCATGTGTCGTAGTGATATATAGAGTTTAGTGTACATTAGTCCCATCAGAGCGAAGGGGATCCAAACAAAACAGAATATTACAGCGCGAAAATAGAACGACTTATAAAAGTCATACACAAACCGTTCACTGAAACAACTTTGAAATCCTTCACCAGGAAAGGAGGAAAATATGGTCAAAGTGGTGGCCGGTGGTCCCAGCCACATCAGAGCAATCAAACCCGTAACCACATTGGGCCGCATAATCGACTGATAGGTAAAGGGAAAAGCAATATTAAGGTAATGGTTTATCGAAAATACCAGTAAATGGAAAATGGAGGTAATCATCCCACCCAGACGAATACCCTCAAAAGCCATAGTACTACATGCACCAACCCTTGGTGAAGCCAACAGTCCCAGTACTGTAGGCATGAAACTGTTCACCAAAAGACTGGTTCCAACCACTATGGAGGTCCAGGTATCGGCTGCGGCCAGGCTTATAGCCAACTTCAGCGTTGATGACATTTGACCTCTGATGTATTTCATGGCCACCAAGACATACCCGTTTGCAGCTATTGTAGCAAGGCATAGTACCAGCATTGCTGGTATGGTAATGAGATATGCCTGTCGCTTCCATTCCGGACTTTGAGCAACAGTCATCTGTTCTGAACTGACAGATGTATTGTGCAAAGGATTAGCGACAACTTGGTTGTCGGTCATGTCCAGCTAAAACAAGCAATAAAGACTAGAAAAGTATCATATGCCTAATAATTAATTATCGTTTTCCCCTAGGAAATACATAAAGCTGATTACAGGAAGCTTTAAACTAAGTAAAGATAAAAGACATTAAGTGCATTAAAGACATTAGAACGCCCAACCCGGAGCAACTTTTTTATTAATTCTATAATCTAGGTACATTGTCGTAATATGCTGAAATAGTTTTGTAACATTAACAATAGCTCAACTAATTAGCTTGACGCCCAACAGGAAATGAAGAGTCGCTTTTGGCTACTCATGAACTTTCGCAAAATCAAAATAAGGCTGAACTTTAACCATAACATAGTGTCGGATCCTGGAAGGAGCTTGGCCTAAGCATATTTGAGGGGGGTCGCACCTTGAAGCTTGCAGCCAAATTTTCTAGGGGGGGGCGGCTTCTACCTTAAGCTTCAATTAACGTTAATAGTACATATATAACGCAAATTGGCAATTATTGTTAAATCTGCAAGATGATTGTCAATATTTAGAAAAACTTTTAGTGTTATTGTTTTTGTTTTATTTGCAAAGACCGGGCATTGGGAGTTACAAAATCTGGAAAAATGGGCACAGGGACAATCTCAGATAAATTACCAGTAAGCTTAAATTTTGGCAAATGAAAAATTGAAAAATACCTTCCTGCTATTTAGCTGAATTCAGAACTGAGCCAAAAAGCCGAAGGGCACAAGCATGGCTTTTTATCTCTGTTAGAAACTTTACGCTAGATGCCCAAATAAGAATGTTTCAAAAACAAATGCGCCTCGGATTTAACCTATATAAGGCTAAATTCTTCTGGAGTTTTAGGCCTCTATTCCTTAGTTCAGATTGGATTATTTAAACACAGAAATTATTTGTAGCAATAAAAACTAACTGACGTCATTAGGGAGATCCGCACTTAGTTCTCAATCTTATGGAGCCGAACCGACTCCAATTTCCATGCTAAATTATGTCCTTGAAGCTTCACATGCCTACAGAAATGGTTAAAGTTCTGAGCAAGGGAAAATTGTGGCAATAATGACAGATGTCGTAGTGGAGGATTTCAGATTGAAATGACGGTTTAAGTGGGAGATAAAAAGAGAAATAGAAGACTAGAGAAAAAGAAAAGAGCTGAGATTGAGCGGAAATTAGTTTGGAGGCTAACATGTGAAAGAAACATAAACTTTGAAAGCTTACATAATATTCCTGGTTGGTTGCAGGGAATGCTAGAACTGGTAGAACCTTTTATTTTACTGAAATAAAAGTCTATTCAGTCCAGCAGGACTGAATTGGTGCATTTTGTGAGCATTTTTGTTGCAAGAAAGCAAATATGGATGTCAGCAAATAACAATTGTGGTGCCTTGGTTGGAGTAACTTGCTCATGACGAGCCTGACTTCTAACTGGTAGAAAGAAGGTTTTAAAATTCAGAAGATAAAAAAGTAAAATTTGGCACCCCGATAAACAGGAGTGAACATGAAACCATGCTAAAAATCAAACCAATTGGATCAGCATAACTCATTCATTTATTTGCTTGCGAAACCTGTTGCAGCAGCATTTGCAGCATGCAGAAGTTGCATGCAGCAGTTGCAGCATTATATATGAGTGCGAAAGAGCGAAGGACTCGAACAGGGCTCCCTGATCTATGATGGCATCGGAAAAGTTTTCAGAAATTACAAACTGATTAAATACTGCAAGCAGCACGATAATTAAAGCGGCTGTTAATATTCGTCATTTTCAAAGCATTCTGTTAATTTTCTGTCAGCGGTGCTGCTTAGTTTCTGTAAAAAATAACTTGAAACGAAACTGCTAAGTAAAAATAAGTCATTAAAATGATAGATCGGCCAATCCACCAAAATGAAATACTGCTAAAAGAATATTGAAATGATTTATTTAGAATCCGCTTGCCCTTTGTTACACTTCAAGTTTTTGTTAAATGAAACGGAAGCAGTTGCTGAAGAAATTATGAATCCAGCTAAAATGCATAATTGAGGAATGCTATCAAAAGTAGACAAAATAGTTCAAATGTAAACGGTGGAACTCAACGGAAAACACAAACTCCAAGCTTGAGTTCAAACTACGTACTTCAAGCTTGGCTTCTTTGAAACCTCTGTGCAATAAAATATAGAGCTAATTATTAGAACAGACACAATTAGTTCTAATTTTGTTAAATTTGTACAACTAGGCTCACTCAATCTGTCGACGATTGGTAATTTGCTCAAGCTTTAATTATAGTATAACAGAGCACAGAGATGCAACCTACTCTCACACCCTCAAGCTGGGTTAATTAAAAGTGTAGACGTGACTGCAGAAAATATAAATCAGTTTAATCAATTCATCTATGCTATGAAATACCAGCATCACAGTTCGATAATATGGACACCTTGGGACTTAACACCTGCTATTTATACCTATTTATCTAAATTTTCGGAGTGCGTCGTGTTCACATTTGTTAGCATTGTAATCTTATTTTAGTCTGTCAAAATTCGCACAACGGTCCCGAATTCTAAAATCTTCGGTTGAAAACCAGCCAGATGCTGAAAAAACTTTAAAGGTTCCTGCAGTGCCAAGAAACTGTCTGAACAGATGATTAGAATCTCCCCAGGGATGCGTCTGAGCACTGTCTGAACATTTTTGAACTGACACTGTCCAAATTAATAGAACAACACCTCCTGAAAAGAGACAATTTGCGAACAAAAAGGTGGGAACAGACGAACCTGTGAACTCTTTCAACCTTGTTAACTTTCTTGACTTGCTTTTGCTCCCAGCAGTACATGAGCAATGGCCAAGTCTGTGAGTTCTGACGTGCGTAGACCCAATCAGACCGCATTAAAGTAGCTATGCAATTATTTCTTTATTAATACAACTTTCTGCCTCAATAATCAATTTGTCAAGATCCAAATATTCCAAATAATGGGTTATACATATGAAACAACATACCAAAAATAGCAATACGTTTGATAAGTGTTAACACATAAATAATAAATACAAGCTGCATGTAAGCTGCAGCAAACCAGACTTATGCTGATGCTGTAGGTGAATTGAGCGGTGAAATCATTGTTTTTTCCTGGTTTTTGCTAAAAAATGTAACCAAAAACCCAGAATAACCTATTTTGGTGAAAAGAACGGCCGACGTTAAGCCGGGTTCTGCAGTGCGATCTCCCTACCCACGGATAATTCAGATGCGTTGGTGCTACTTGTCCAGTTGAGTTTCAACTGTTTGATGAGGGTTTGTTGTTCGTTTTCTGGCCAGAGTTTCTGGTCACAGAGCTTCAGACTACACTAGGATGAAAATGCTTGCGCCTACGTGAATGTTGAAACTCCCGCTGATGAAAAATTGCAGCTTCGTTTAAGTCACGCTAGGATGTTAGTACATTGAGTAGCTTGGAAGGAAACTTCAACCGACGGAAGTCAATTCTGCTAGCAATTAAGAAAGCTTTTGCTGTCAGGACACTAATTAAGCAAATTATTGAAAGTGATGAAAATTCAGTTGTCCATATATACTTCAAATCCTATGTAAATTTTCTTTTTTAGAAAATGTTGCTTAAAATGGAAGTGTATGTAACCTCTTTTCACTTCCATGAATGAAACATTAAAATATAATTATTTCTTTGAATCAGGCAGTAGCAAAACGGGAAACATACCTGATTCATGGCTGGCTGTTGTCTGTGGGAAAGAAACGAGGAGTTTTTCTGATGCCGGAATAGCTCTGTACTCGGTGTGAAACCCTAATTTACTAGGACAAGGAAAGCTAATGGGAAAATCTTTCGTACGTTGTAGCTACCACTCAGAAAAATGGAATTTTGAACCTTAAGATATGTTTACAAGGATTTCCAGACTTGTTTTTATTCACCAAAGAAGAATGTAAGTTACGCCAGGGTCTGTAGCTCTAAAGCGGCTAAGGGCCCAAAAGGCCTTGAGCGGCCTGCCTTTTATTGTCTTTAATAATTGAATAATTATGCAAAACCTTGTAACAAAAATTGTATACTTAATTTTTATATCAGTTATAAAACTGGTTTTGAGTAGTTGGAGCTAAAGGAGGTAAGAAATTCTTATAGAGCTTTGACCTTTCCATTTACATATGTAAGTAGTCAACTGCGCAAGCTGTCTATAGTTTCCTACTCAATTTAAGCTTAATGAACACATAGCACCCTTGCCACAGCTTCAGTTAATCCTATATGATACAAATGTTTGGAGAAATAGATTTTTAACGAGGACAGACTATATCGTGCTAGAAGATAAATTTACTGTGCCTTATTTTCCTGCAGTTGTTGCAAAATATTTAATATATAATTGTAACAGTTATACGCGGGAGACATAAACGTATTCTATCTCTATGCATAATAAAATTGCGGCATCATTAACTTGAACGAGACCCAAGCATTTAAACAAGCAATATGCTCTACAAAAGGTTGAGCTTCTACAATACACGTAACTTGACTGAAGACAGTTGATTAGGTCCAGCAAAATCGAAACATCATACAGTTTTTGTCTACTAATAAAGGTATAAAAATTGCAGATCTTGCGTAGATGCGCTCCTACTCAGTCTTTGTGGAGTCGCAAAACATGAATCCGGAATCTAATTTTCGATTCAGCTAATGGCTAACGATTTGTACAAAGCTAACAAAAATGTATCAAAAGACGGACGTTAGAGTCCTAATCTATGACACCGAAAACAGTTATACCGCTTTTCAACAACAGGTCACCAAACAATTGGTTTCCGCCTTGCAACTCGATAAAATGCTAATAAATTCTAAATTCTAAATTGCTTTAATTGCTTACAAGAGCTTCAACTTAGTTCATCGCATATAGACAACACACGTCAACAGTTAACAGCGCTAAATGGTACGTCTTCCGAGATCACGGAGGGGGCACGTTTATACATGTAATTTTGACATGAGGTAAGCGATATGCCAATCAGATGCGTTTTAGTTCAAACGCATACCTATAAACACCTGCTTAATAATGATATTAATGATAAGCGGTACCACTCACCCCACCCCCCCCCCCCCGAGATTTTGGCCTTAATATGCCGAGCATTTCGCAAGCTTCTTTTATTAGGATGAGCTGAATGTTCTATTCCATTCTATTCTATTCTCTTCCTTGAATAAACTCTTGATTATACGAAACCCTGGAAACATGTTTCAGACAACCTGTCTACATGTACAGGAATGCATTCAGACTCAGAGTATCAGCAAAATTGTAGATTCATTAGAGTTTGGATACAATTTCCAAGCACTGTCATCTTCTGGCGGCGTGGAATATAAAAATTATTGCATTTAATATTAATAATCTCCGCCAATATTTATTACTCTATCGCCTTTAGGAACCGTTCATCTGATATGATACATTTAAGTCCTGACGTTTATTTCTTTCTAAAGTTCAGGGCAGAGGAGGTTGTTGCAAAATAAACCTGACTGTCACTTCCTTGTAATCTCATTTTGTTGCTGATAAGTAAAGCGCTGGGATAGAGAAAAGGTTGATTGGTCTGAGGATCCGGATGCTTCAAATAATTACTGGATAAAGTTGCCTACTAGAAAATCCAGACGCGTTTGCACCTATGTAGCTACAAATTAGAACAAGATGAATAAATTAAAGCATTTCAACCGCTGTAAGTTAGTTACCTGAAGTCTGTCTATAATCTGCAACAAGTTGCCTAACATACGGGTAGGCATAGGCATAGTTGATGAGCAAGAACTGGCCTTAGAACACTGAATCGGCAGCATCTATAATTATGTCAAAGCCAGCTTTGACACAAGCAACTCTAACAAGGATGACTGGCCCTTGACTACATAATCTGTGTCACCAGAGACCCAAGAAATCCTAGATAGAAGGCTAATATGGTGAAATAACAGAGTTGCCAAATTGACACTTGCGGGAAGGATACAAACTTCCAGTCCTTGGGTCGTTAGAGAGTGTGAGAATGAGGATCAAATAGAGGCGCCATAGAACTTTTAATTTGCAGCAGAAAATCTGGGAATTCTGCTAATGTTGTGGGATGTTCCCATTCGCTTTGAGCTTGTATAAATACATCGTACGAAAATTGATGAACGGTCTTGCGAGGAGGGGTAATGCCACTAAAAACTGGCAATGACAAGCAGAGATTGTGTCCTGTTTGTGCCTTTGCAAACTCGCTTTGAACTTCGTTTAATCTCTTAAACTTCGTTGCAGTTGGTCTTTGCATCCATGTTCAGGTGACACGCTCAGAAGCACGTTTTCCTCCAGTAAAAATTTGGTGAAAACGGGTAGAAAACAATGAAATTTTGACCCATATTGTAAAGTAAATTACACGATCTTCTTCCTACATTTTTATAAAATCCAATGAATCCAATTTATCCAATCCAATAAAATGGATTGAAATTGTCAGTTTTGGTCCTAATAACAATAGGTTAACGCGGGAGTCTGAGGGAGTCCATTGCAGGGTTTTTTGGTTTTCGGATTTGCGTCAACCTTGCGTCCAGCTAATTTTAAGTTGCGTCCCGTTAAGAAATTTTGCGTCCACGTAAAATTATTGTTTTAGCGTGTTTTATATGCAAAAATTGTATTCTTTATAAAAGTGTCGATTAGTGAAACATAATTTAATCGTATGAAAAAGTACTTTGAATGGTGATGCTACTGAACAGACATGAACGATTACAAAATATGTGAAATAAGGCCCTATATACACGACGGGGGGTCTGTGGGCGGAGCCCCCCAGAAGTTGAGAAAATTTTTTGCGATTACGGAAAAATCCGTAATGCAAATGCTCAAAAAGATTTAATTGGCATCTGTTGTATCTAACACATATCATGACCAATTTTCGATATTATTGACACACATTATTCAGATGTTTTGATGTTATAGTTAAACTAATTAAGAATTAGTTAAATAGCTATTAAATTAATATTATTCAGAACAAAGGCAGTAATCTTGTTTCGAAAACTCTGAGAACTAATGAATCTCGAAAACATTATGGCAAACAAGCAGCGGGGGGTCTGGGGGGTGGAGCCCCCCCGGAAAGTTGGAGAAATTTTTTGAAATTACGGATAAATCCGTAATGAAAATAATTAAAATATGAATTTGTCATCAGTTACATTTAACTAAAATACCTAATTCATTTTTGTGTAAATTATAGAATTTTGAGTTGTTTTCATTTTGAGAAGTCAGTATCAAAGAGCGTGTATGCGGGTTAGGTTTATCTTCAGTAGTCAGAATTTCATATGTCAGAATTTCATTAGTCAGAAACTCACTTTTCAAACTTTCATTAGTCAGAATTTCATTAGTCAGAATTTAGGTTTTCGAAATAATATAAGTTGAACCTTCATTTGTCAGAATTTCATTTGTCAGAATTTCATTAGTCAGAATTTAGGTTTTCGAAATAATATAAGTTGAACCTTCATTTGTCAGAATTTCATTAGTCAGAATTTCATAGGTCAGAATTTTGCAGAAAAACACAGTTCTTCCTGGTGCAAAGTGTAACAAGGTGGCTGATCTTGATGATAATTTCATAAAATGATTTCTAGTCGACACAAATATCTGTCTTGGCTTTACCACCAGCAACGAGCAAAACTTTCTTTCAAAAGGGTTCCCCAACAACTGGATTGGTTCCGCGTACACCTTCCTACATTTTACAGACAGGAAATGACGATAGGCTGTTTCGTTTGAATTCTAAAAGAATCAGAATAGCGAAGAGTAGGTACGTTAATAACTGTTGGATTATGTACTCTTGGTATGGCGCAAATCATCAATGGTCTTTTGGAAGAGTTAAGAGCTACAAAAGAGTTGATTTTATCTCTACTCTAAAACTACACTTCCCTACTTTATCGGGAAAGGTCCTAAGACTGTGTAGCAACGTGCAAAATTTTGAAGAAACAAGAAAAATAAAATTCTTACTTACGAAATTCTGACTAATGAAATTCTGACTAATGAAATTCTGACTTATGAAATTATGACAAATGAAAGTTCAACTTATATTATTTCAAAATTTTAATTCTGACTAATGAAATTCTAACTAACGAAATTCTGACTAATGAAATTCTGACTAATACGATTCTGACTGATGAAAGTAGACGTGTATGCGACTCCATTGGTGACCCGGAAAAGGTGCAAGCCCTACCGCCGTCAGGGACAAGGGGTAACGAAAAAAATGCCAGGGAGTAGCCAAAAATGGCCGGGAAATTAGTTTTTACAATAAAATTTCAATAAAGGGATTTTTTTGTAAAATTTTACTTTTCTATAAATTCAAGATTTTGTTTTAAGTATTAGTAAATTGGCGTTAATTTTTCTAAATATTTCACTAATTTATTTTTGAGGTACAAGGCTCCATGAAAATTTCAGATCAAGATCGATCCTATGTATGAACGAACACTACGTTGCCTATTTTGGTCTTGGTGTAGAGATTGCATTGTCGGCAATTTTGGAGTTGAATTGTACCTGTGACTGTGTTTACTACGTTAACTACCTAAACAGCAAACTAATTGTAGCAGCAAGGATGCACCAGCATCAATTGAATTCTAGTTTAAAATTTAATCGTAACTAACACGTACAAGACTATTTAATTGTATCCTTCTAAAGACTACTAAGAGTGAGGCGACGACTTTTGATCAACTACTTACCGATACTGTATAAGTTTATCACAAATGGTCTCCGAAGGTTAATTTATTTTATCGATATATTACTACAATTAAAGAATAGCTCTTTTTACAAAGTCACTAGGCAGCGGCAAAACGTTGACCCATCAAATAAACAGACGAACAGAGCACGGCTTTAGGGGACAGAAAAAGCACGTTGCTAATGATGACAATAAAGCACACTGGTGCAAAAGCTTAATCACTTTTCACATTAGAAATAAAGGCTACGTTCTGGACGTTTTGTGTATTAATGCTTACCTTTGAATAAAGCCTTGATTTGAATGCCACATTATCCTTAAATTTGATGAGCTTAGACAAAGGCGCAAATTTAGAAGTATTGCCTGCTAAAAATTTGATAGTGACATTGGAAATAGTGCTGAGCGGAACAGTAGCCCACATTTGCTGTAGCCATTTTGAATCAGCCTGAACTTGATCAATGTTTTATAGAATTCCACGGAAATGGATACGGTTGAGTCTTCGAGATTAACTATCCCGATCCTATTGTTTTAGAGAAACAAAATATTGAGAATAAACTCAAAGGGTGCTAAATAGCTATTACTTAGTTCATTTTCACAAACTCTATCCAATCACATTGCTTGCCAACACCTGGTTGTCCTGAGTTGGTATCTGAATGCTCGCTGCATCAATGCAAATAAAACGGGAAGTGAATACTGATATTCCTGTTGCGTTAAGTGCCCTACTTAGGGCAATATTAAAGGTCCCAGCGCCATCAATATTCAATTTCAATTGTCAATATAACAAAATGTAGATGCCCCGCCGGCCAGAAAATATCTGCCACAGAGACAGAACTTTGTCCATAAAAAATTAGTGGTCCGAATCTATAATACCACGATCCGTTGCTCAAAAACAAAACACATATCGGTTTACGTAAGAATCTGTCAACCGTACACATGCTTGGGGGTTCACGGGTTCACCTCCCCAGATCTACATAAGGCTCACCCCTTCCCATAGGTTTCGCTCATCCCTCTCCCAGTATCCGTTTTTTGTCTAAGCAAACGGAAGAATCTTCTGCCGCCGGCTTCCCCCGCCCCCAAATTTCGTCTACTGAGTGCTGTCAACCCAGTTATATATCTATAACAGGAAGGTAAGTGTGCATCACAAAAGTATTCTGGCAATATTTGTTCTGAATGTCGCAATATAT